>MJUT01017201.1:150910-161625 GCA_002080005.1 Gigantidas platifrons | reverse complement strand
AAAACCCGCAAATGTAAGACATAATAGTGTCCTATTTAAAGTGTCCCTCCGGCTTAGTTGGATTTTTATAGTGCTAGCCCATTGAAACAACAGTCTGCGGGCAGACATGTCGCCCCACTCAGACACATTATCCTGACTGAGGCAACCCGGCAGTCTTTGATCTTTCTCCTTAATGCTGCATGCTAAGCGGAGAAGCAATAAATACCAATTTTATAGTCTGGGGCTCGAATCCACGATCTGCTATTTGATGTGAGCAAGCTAACCATTACACAACCGAAGCAGTTCTATTCAATATTTGATTCCATTAAATCAATTACATATTTATTCTGGTCTTCAACAAAGATCATTAATTTCTTTAGATGTCTATATTTAATTCATATTAAATCTGTTAGAAATACCAGTTATGATTTTTTTTACCCTATTAAGGGTATAGACCGAATAATCCGTCTCTTGTGTGTCTATATTTGTCACCTAAAATATAAGAGTCAATCTGATTGGTTGAAATATTTACAAAATGGATGTTATTAATTTATATTGTGAATGAATGAATAGATAATAAAATGGATATAGGGGAGTCTCAGGGGATATTTTAGGCCCAGTGCAGGGCTAGAGTTGAAGAATTATCCTTCATGAATAGACCGGTAATTGTTTGCATTACACAAAACTCGAGAAATCCCAGAATTTCCAGCGCATACAAATTGTATGCTTTCTACAACTTTTATATCGTAGTGCTTTCTGTCTGTGTGTCAAAAAAAAATGTCCAAATAATAGAAAGAAAATATATAATGACAAATATAGACACACGAGAGACAGATTATTCGGTCTATTAAGGGTAATGCTCTTTTATCCACCATACTCTACAGGAGTAAGTTGTCAGTTAACTACAGAAATTTACCATGTTTACTGTCCCTGCTAATATCTTGTTGATGTTTATGTAGGTATTCAGTTTTTTGCTGATCGTGTGCAGTCGTTTTAATGGGAAGCAAATTTATGCAGGTTTTTTAATTATTTGTTTATATCTGTATTTCGTTGGAGATCCAATTATCAAGAAGGAGATTGGGATTCAATTAACCGGTTTAACCCCGCCACATATTTGCACCAATCCCTAGACAGACCTTGATTCCTAACGTCCTATGCCATGGTCTTTTTGTGATAAATAACTTGGTGTGAGAGGTACTTTTCGTTTTGTTCCTATTGCTGTAATTGCTGAATATCACACGTTTTAACTCTCTTTATGCTGTGCACATCTATATTGCTTTATTAGATATTGATGATGTCTCACATTATCGTTCCTTTCAGATTGCATAATTTTGTACAAAGGATCAAACGAGAGAGTAAGCAAACTAGTACGGGAAGCAGTGAAACATTTTGGTGTGATGAACAACCAGATAGAAACAACAAACCAATCAGATACCTGCATAAATCTAATAGGTGTCAAGGTAAGAAAATATCTGTCTTGACCTTCATATATCTAATAGGTCTCCAACTAGATGATAAGGTAAGAAAATATCTATCTTGACCTTTATAAGTCTAATAGGTCTCCAACCAGATGACAAGGCAAGAAAATATCTGTCTCGACCTTCATAAGTCGAATATGTCTCCAACCAGATGACAAGATAGGAAAATATCTGTCTTGACCTTCACAATTCTAATAGGTCTCCACCGAGATTACTAGGTAAGAAAATATCTGTCTTGACCTTCATAGGTCTAATAGGTCTTCAACCAGATGACAAGGTAAGAAAATATCTGTCTTAACCTCATATATCTAATAGATTTCTAACCAGATGAATAGGTAAGGAAATATCTGTCCTGACATCATAAATCGAATAGATTTCTAACCAGATGACAAGGTAGGAAAATATCTGTCTTGACCATTACTAGTCCAATAGGTCTTCAACCAGATGACAAGGTCAGAAAATATCTGTCATGACCTTCACAAATCTAATAGGTCTCCACCCAGATTACAAGGTAAGAAAATATCTGTCTTGACCATCATAGGTCTAATAGGTCTTCAACCAGATGACAAGGTAAGAAAATATCTGTCTTGACCTTCATCAGTCTAAATTATGTCTCTAACCAGATGACAAGGTAAGAAAATATCTGTTTTGACATTCATAAGCCTAATAGGCCTTCAACCAGTTGACAAGGTCAGAAAATATCTGTCCTGACCTCATCAATCTAAAAGGTTTCTAACCAGATGACAAGGTAGGAAAATATGTGTCTTGACCTTCATAGGTCTAATAGGTCTCTAACCAGATGACAAGGTAAGAAAATATCTGTCTTGGCCTTCATCAGTCTAAAAGGTCTTCAACCAGATGACAAGGTCAGAAAATACCTGTCCCGACCTCATCAATCTAATTGGTTTCTAACCAGATGACAAGGTCAGAAAATATCTGTCTCGACCTTCACAAGTCTAATATGTCTCCAATCTGACGACAAGGTAAGAAAACATGTCTCGACCTTCACAAGTCTAATAGGTCTCCAACCAGATGACATGAAGGTAAGAAAATATCTGTCTCAGCCTTCATAAGTCTAATAGATCTCTAACCAGATGACAAGGTAAGAAATTAACCGTCTTGACCTTTATATGTCTAATGGGTCCCCAATCAGATGACAAGGTACATGTAAGAAAATATTTGTCTTGACCTTCACAAGTTTAATAGGTCTCCAACCTGATGACAAGGTAAGAAAATATCTGTTTTGACCTTAATAAGTCTAATAGACCTCCAACCAGATGACAAGGTGAGAAAATATATGTCTTGACCTTCATAAGTTTAATAGGTCTCTAATCAGATGACAATGTAAGGAAATATTTGTCTTGACCTTCACAAGTTTAATAGGTCTCCAACCTGATGACAAGGTAAGAAAATATCTATCTTGACCTTCACAAATCTAATAGGTCTCCACCGAGATTACTAGGTAAGAAAATATCTGTCTTGACCTTCATAGGTCTAATAGGTCTCCAACCAGATGACAAGGTAAGAAAATATCTGTCTTGACCTTCATAAGTCTAATAGATCTCCAACCAGATGTAAAGGTAAGAAAATATCTGTCTCAACCTTCACAAGTCTAATAGGTCTCCAACCAGATGACAAGGAAAAATATATCTGTCTTGACCTTCATCAGTCTAATAGGTCTCTAACCAGATAACAAGGTAGGAAAATATCTGTCTTGACCTTCACAAGTCTAATATGTCTCCAATCTGACGACAAGGGAAGAAAACATGTCTCGACCTTCGCAAGTCTAATAGGTCTCCAACCAGATGACATGAAGGTAAGAAAATATTTGTCTCAACTTTCATCAGTCTAATAGATCTCTAACCAGATGACAAGGTAAGAAAATAACCGTCTTGACCTTTATATGTCTAATGGGTTCCCAATCAGATGACAAGGTAAATGTAAGAAAATATTTGTCTTGACCCTGATAAGTCTAATATGTCTCCAACCAGATGACAAGGTAAGAAAACATGTCTCGACCTTCACAAGTCTAATAGATCTCTAACCAGATGACAAGGTAAGAAAATATATGTCTTGAGCTTTATAAGTCTAATAGGTCTCCAACCAGATGACAAGGAAAGAAAATATCTGTCTTGACCTTCATAAGTCTAATATGTCTCCAACCAGATAACATCATAATAAGGTAAGAAATATAGAATCTAACACCTTGGGAGTACAATATAGGGAAATCTCCGACATCCAAGGGTAAGATTTCAATCGTTCAAATGTGTGACATAAAAATGCTTTTGACATTTACTGTCGTAATTAAAATACTTTAAGGACTCATAGTTATTGATGGTGATGGTTCACGAGATATATTAGATACCCTCGTAACTGAATTTAGTACTGTTTGACTACTATTTTACCTGTTTTTTCCAGCATTGTTATAAATGCTGTTTTAGTGACAGCCGCAACCTTTGAACCGTAATGGAAGCGAGAGGATGGCGCCGTAAAATCTGATTCAATCCATCATTTCTTTAGAAATGCCTGTACCAAGTCAGGGCCATTGCGGTTTCCCAGTTTCCCGGTTGTTGACTGATTTTGTCTGTTTATTGATTTTTGAGTTTTGAATTTCCCTTTGGAAGATTGCTCTGTGTTCGGTAATTTTGTTATTACCCTTATCTCTTACGAGGCTTGCCGAGTTAGAGAACGATTGAAATCTTACCCAAGGGTGTCAGAGATTTCCCTATCTTTACCGGTGTTTGATTTTATTTCTCACTAAACACCTAATTGTTTTGTTTACATTCCATCGAGATTTTTCCCGCAATTTTTTATCCCCCCTCAATAGCGGTGAGGGGATATAGTAATAGCGGCTGTCTGTACATCCGTCGCACTTTCTTGTTTACATGATAACTTGAGTAAACATTGATAGATTTGAATAATGTTTTGCATGTGGCTTGTAATTATCATTATCTTGGATGGGTTCTAACATGGAAATATTTGAAGCAAGGGTTTTGGGGGGAAATGTTAGTTTTTGGTTGAAAAATCACCAATTTTGAGAATTGTGTCTTGCTTACGTGATAACTTTAGTAAACATTGATAGATTTGAATAATCGTTGCATGTGGCTTGTAAGCATGATATACATTAAGATTGCAAGACTGCTTTCTATAAATATATAAAACTAAATATTATGCAAGTGTGGGGGGATATGTGCGCTAGGCGGTTCTTTTATTTTCCATTGCTGAAGTAAATATTCGATTTATCCATATGCATCCGTGTCTTGGCAGTATTTTAGATGTATATCATAATAAAATACAATGTATTTAATAAATATATTATAAATGTTTACTACAACAGCGATAAATACGGTCTGTAAAAAATAGTTGAATTTGGGCAAAGGGAGGTAATTTCTTTCGTTATGTTAGTTACTAACAAGGGAGAGCACTCTATTTTTTGCTTAAAGTAAACAAACGTGCGAAAAAAGAGTCAAACACCGTGACAGGTGCACGATCGGTACATCAAATTACCGAAATGCCCCATAGTAGAATCGTGGTTTTTTATGAGAATAAAATTTAAACCGATATGAATAAATTTTTTTCGGGAAAAAGCGAGTGATTTTTTTCTTGTCTTTTATGGGATGGGGGTATACTAGACAAGAATATCTTCCACTGCTAAAAATAGGAGCTGGCTTATCTTTTTAATGAGAAAATATCTCTCTCAACCTTCATAAGTCTGATATGTCTCCAACCAGATGACAAGGAAAGAAAATATCTGTCTTGACCTTCATTAGTCTGATATGTCTCCAACCAGATGACAAGGTAAGAAAATGTCTGTCTTGACCTTCACAAGTCTAATAGGTCTCCAACCAGATGAAACGAGATCTTAGATGTTAAACAAGCAAGTCTAAGATAAAGATATATATTTGGCTACACAGCATTATTTTACATGCGGTTGGTTGTCGTATCTTTTATAAATGGTGAATATTTATGTAATTATAATGTTATAGAAATTTATACATAGATCGTTGAATCTCCAATATTATTCGTCTCTATTAAAGGGGCATTAGCTACGATTTTGACAAAAAAAAATAATATGTTTTGGAAATTGGTAAATAGCTTTAAAATGATGAAATAAAGGTAAATATTTCACATTAAACAGCTTATCGAACCACTTTCCACCTTCTGAGAACGAAAATTACCATCGATTACTTATTTGCTTGCAAGCAAATAATTTGACTTCGCTTTTTCCTTATGCAATTGACCTTACTAGTGACAGGTATAAAAACGAATCATTTGTATTTTGTCGCTTATTAACTGCCAACTTGCATGGTTCTTTGCCCGTAATTAACACCAACTAAAAGCAGATTCACAAAAAATAAGAAATAAGTGCATTGTTGTACTGATTTAATGACGATGCGACAAACTCCGTAAACAATGTCGATAATTAATAAGATGACGTCAATCTCTTGATCGATCTCAAAACACGAGAAGTTGCATAATTTGGAAAAAACCCAAATAGCCTGAGCTAAAAAATATATAATCCATAAGAGATTTCTCTTAAACTAAAATCAATAAATATTAATTGTTATAGACTTCCGATACTTAATTAGGAGACAACTGTATTGTATTTGAAAATTTCACGGCATCGATTGGAGATTTGATGGTCGCAAATTGAGTTTACTGGCGACACGTTAGTGGAGCAAGTAAACGGATATTTGTGACCATGAAATCGACAATTGATGCCGTGAAATTTCAAATACAATACAGTTATCTCCATTCTAATGTAATTGTAGGATAGACATGCATACATCATACATACATACAAAATGTATATTATGTCGGCAAAAAGCTCTACAGAGCTTATGTTTGTAATGTTATATGTAAACCCGACTTAAAATAAAGTTTTCTATTCTATTCTATTCTATTCCGTATTATTGACATGATGACATAAGCGGTAATCAGCTAAAATTAAAAAAAAATATTTCATGCTATTTCAACCGTGGAATTGGTGAAAATTACACCATTAAATTGACAATTGATGCCATGAAATATTCAAATACAATTCAGTTATCTCCATTCAAATGTAATCATGTGTATTGCTACATTGTTGACAAGATGACGTAAGTGACAATCGTCTAAAATATCTCATGATTTTCAACCGTGGAATTGATACCATGAAAATTACAGCATTATCCAATCACAAACGAGGGATATTAAACAACTACATTAGAATAATTATCATAAGTCTCTAATTGAAAATTACTTCAAATTGAAGGACAGTGTCGATCGGGATGTCAGTTGCTGTAGCTTGGATATGTAGTCCTATAACATAGAACCTCGCACGTCGATATTTTCATTTTATATTATCGTTTTATATTCATTTTTTTTTTATTGTTTTTGCTATTTTTCTTTTTTTTTCTATTTTTTTTATATTGTCAATATGGTGCGCATTTAAAAAAAAAAAAAAAAAAATCAGCATGAAAACGTTAAGATTAGACTTTATAAATGCGAAGTCATATATTATAGGACTACTTGGATATGGAGACCTATGGAAAAGATCATGCTAGAGTTCTGGCTAGTGTTGCCAAGGAGTACACCCCATTCCTTGAATTAAAAGATGAAAAGAGTAAGCATAATTTTTTCCACATTGTTATTAACAAGGAATCATTTTAATACTGATCTTTTTTTTTTTTTTTTATTAACGTGCATTCACATCTGAGAAACGCAACATCTTCTCTGATTCGGGTGAAAACTAATTGCAAAATATCACGGCATGCCCTGTTACTTAGGTTGTAACCGTATATTTGTTCCTAATAATATTTTTTCCAAAAGGAAAAAATAATTGAATAATATTTATTCCATGGGACGAGTCTTATGGAATATTTATTCCACTTGTATGACATTTGTTCCACCTTTGAGAGGTACATTTATTATAGGTAAATGATATAATACCAGTGACTTTAATATAATACTTGTACATACCAGAATAAATATTATATAATACTTATACCTACCAGAATAAATATTATATAATACTTGTACCTAACAAATTTCTGGATCGAAAAATATTTTATGTAATATTTGTTTCATTTTAAACTTATTTGTTCCTTATATTTGTATCTAAGAAAATTTATTATATAATAAAAGTTCCGAATAGGAAATTATTTTATGTAATGCATGTTCCATTGTACTGGTATTTTTATTATGTCAGTGGAACATGTATTCCATAAAATAAATTCCTTTTGGAACTTTTATTACATAATAAATTTTCTTAGGAATAGATATTATAGAGGAACTTCTGTTCCGTCGCATTGAGATACACATTTTTATACCCTGCTCGACGAGAGTCGGGGGTATATAGGGATCCTTATGTCTGTCCGTCCATCCGTCACACTTTTGGTTTCCGGATGATAATTAAAGTAACGCTCAACCAAATCTTTTCAAACTTTAAAACAATGCTGTGGACCATTAAATACAGGTTAAGTTCGATTACGGTGTATCTAACATTTATCGTTCCTGAGCTATGGCCCTTTTTCTCTTAGAAAATAGGGACTTTTCAGGTTTCCGAATGATATTTAAAGTATGGCTCAACCAAATCTTTTCAAACTTTAGCACAATGCTGTGGACCATTCAATACAGGTTAAGATCAATTGCTGTGTATTTCACATTTACCATTTCTGAGTTATGGCCATTTTTCTCTTAGAAAATAGGGACTTTTTAGGTTTCCGAATGATATTTAAAGTATGGCTCAACCAAATCTTTTCAAACTTTAACACAATGCTGTATACCATAAAATACAGGTTAAATTTGATTATGGTGTATTTCACATTTACCGTTCATAAGTTATGGCCCTTTTTCTCTTAGAAAATTGGGACTTTCTAGGTTACTGAAGCGCTCAAGATATCGGTAAAATGACCATGATCTAAAACGTGTACGTGACGTACACTGTCGGTGTGTATAAAATGGCCATCGTCAGTGTGCCCAGTGGAACCATTCTGGCTGTTCATTTACAGAAACGTTCGCATTAATATCAAGCGAAACAAGAGTGATGCAAAATGTTTAACCTTCATGATATATTTTCTGACCTTCATGGGAAAGATAGCAAAACCCTGATTTGCAATATCTCTCGAGTTAAAAAAAAAAAGAAAAAAAAAACCCCTGCCTGCCGGCCCTTAAAAATTGCCCTATGTTAGGGGAAACCAACAATCAATTTTATTTGGCCTAAGGAACATTAAACTTAAATTTTCTAACAAAAATGGCCAAATGATGCACTAACACTATGCCCACATTATAAGGTGTAAATAATTAATATGAGAGGTTATTCTACTCTATGAACGGTCATTGTAGATTGCATAGGTCTGCACTACATTTGTAGGATTAAATAGTGTCCGCCGTGAAATATTGTCCTCTGTTACAATTGTTTTCTATGATAAAGTCTGAGGACGGAATAAAGCGCAGAGGTGACTTCTTTTGGTCTGTTGGGGATTTTTCATTTGAAAAAGATACAATTGGACACATTTTCACAGGACAATATTATGGCTTACACATGCATATGGCACTTACGAATTCGGGGTAGTAGTTTACAGTTTCGGGCAAGTAAAATTAATATGGCACTTGCCCGAATAGACAAGTTGGTCAAAAAGTTAATGTCGAACCCTGTTACTATGGCCTATGCCATTCCTTACTGATATATTTACTTAGATTTAGAGATCAAAGTTCCAGTGTTAGTTATTGTCATAGAAGGAGATTTGTCTACATTAGACGTTGTAGTCCAAGTGTTGGAAAAATGTATACCTGTGTTGATTCTACAGGGATCTGGAAAAGCAGCTGATTTGATTGCAGAATGTATGGACCAGGAAGAGTAAGATATCTTACAGTATGACAGTAGACCTAAAAATATGTATCGACCTCGGACTTCGTCCTCGGTCAATATATATTTATAGGTCTATAAATCCATGTATTGACTTCAATGAAAGCTATATTTGTATAATATACAGGTTTCCTGTAATACTTTTATGCTAATACAAGTAGTCAGAAAAATATCACATGATAATAAGAAATACAAGGAATGCTAAGCCTGATATGAATTAATCCGGAGCAGATGGACATGTGAGTAAAATGACAACTCTCAAATACATGTATACCCGAGGGGTGGTCGTGATAGTATGGTAGTTGGATTTAGAACTACATGTGTATTCAGTGCCTATCACCACTAAAGTATGAACCCGCTATGGCGATGTGTACATGCTACAAGATTATGTGATAAAGTTTGTCAGTGATTTGCGACAGGTCAGTTATTTTCTCTGGGTACTCCAGTTTCCACCACTAATAAAACGGTCTGTCACAATATAACTGATGTGTTGTAAGTGGCGCTAAACACCATGACCTTAACACTTATCTCATCTAATATAGTCGGTTGTACAGCGTTATTATAGCGAACACTATAATCCTGAAAATTATGCATAATATACAGGATGTTGCCAAAAGTGAAGATAAATTTCACGACGTTGATGTGCTCCCAGATTGATTGTCAATGTTTGGTTGTGAAATTCTTTGTTATTAACCCTTACATGTTCAAGGAGCCTATTTTAGTCTTTCCGAACAACCTGTCGAGTGCCAACGGCAGATTTATAGGCTTTGTCTAAGATGTCATTAATCGCTGACATCACAGTATAAATTACGTTACAGGCTCTGTAATAGTGGCTTTCTGTGAAAAGAAATGAATGTTCGCTCGATCACGAATTCAATTGTACTGGATTGTGCTTAAAATTCCATAGTCTTGGAAAGTCTTATTATTTACATAAGATCCAAATGAAGCCCTATAAAGACGATACCATGACGGTGATGTTATACCATTGTTGACGTCACGGTAAGCAAATTTGTGTAAAAATCCCTTGGCACTGATCAGTGAAAAGGGCTTGGCATCCAAAGGGTTAATTAAATTAGAGTTATCTTTCTTTTTATAATATATAATTAAAGTATTGACCTACATTGTAATAGATGACGTTAAAAGGTACCGGAAGTTCTTGGTTGTCTGTTTTATTTACAAAGCAAAACATGTTCAACTGTCTTTGTTTGAGAAGAATGTAATTGCTGTTTTGCACAAAGCAGGACTGAAAGGACCGGCAACAGCACGAGAAATCGGACACCTGCTGCCAACACTATATGGTGTTTTAAAATGTTTTAAGCAATGTGGAACTGTGGAAAACGAGGAGAGATTGGATAGGCCATCTCTCTTAACACCCGAGACACTCAAAAACTTTCTGGGGTTGTAAAACC
>MJUT01017201.1:129524-144498 GCA_002080005.1 Gigantidas platifrons | reverse complement strand
AAATCGACAATTGATGCCGTGAAATTTCAAATACAATACAGTTATCTCCATTCTAATGTAATTGTAGGATAGACATGCATACATCATACATACATACAAAATGTATATTTCCATTTTATTGACATTATGACATAAGCGGTAATCAGCTAAAATTAAAAAAAAATATTTCATGCTATTTCAACCGTGGAATTGGTGAAAATTACACCATTAAATTGACAATTGATGCCATGAAATATTCAAATACAATTCAGTTATCTCCATTCAAATGTAATCATGTGTATTGCTACATTGTTGACAAGATGACGTAAGCGACAATCGTCTAAAATATCTCATGATTTTCAACCGTGGAATTGATACCATGAAAATTACAGCATTGTCCAATCACAAACGAGGGATATTAAACAACTACATTAGAATAATTATCATAAGTCTCTAATTGAAAATTACTTCAAATTGAAGGACAGTGTCAATCGGGATGTCAGTTGCTGTAGCTTGGATATGGAGACCTATGGAAAAGATCATGCTAGAGTTCTGGCTAGTGTTGCCAAGGAGTACACCCCATTCGTTGAATTAAAAGATAAAAAGAGTAAGCATAATTTTTTCCACATTGTTATTAACAAAGAATCATTTTAATACCATTCACATCTGAGAAACGCAACATCTTCTCTGATTCGGGGGCAAGCTAATTGTAAAATATCACGGCATGCCCTGTTACTAAGGTTGTAACCGTATATTTGTTCCTAATAATATTTTTTTCAAAAGGAAAAAATAATTGAATAATATTTATTCCATGGAACGAGTCTTATGGAATATTTATTCCACCTGTATGGCATTTGTTCCACCTTTGAGAGGTACATTTATTATAGGTAAATGATATAATAAAAGTTACTTTAATATAATACTTGTACATACCAGAATAAATAGTATATATAATACCTATACTTACCAGAATAAATATTATATAATACTTGTACCTAGCAAATTAATTTCTGGATCGGAAAATATTTTATGTAATATTTGTTCCATTTTAAACTTATTTGTTCCTTATATTTGTATCTAAGAAAATTTATTATATAATAAAAGTTCCGAATAGGAAATTATTTTATGCAATGCATGTTCCATTGTACTGGTATTTTTATTATGTCAGTGGAACATGTATTCCATAAAATAAATTCCTTTTGGAACTTTTATTGCATAATAAATTTTCTTAGGAATGAATATTATAGAGGAACTTCTGTTCCGTCACATTGAGATACACATTTTTATACCCCGCTCGACGAGAGTCGGGGGGTATATAGGGATCCTCATGCCTGTCCGTCCGTCCGTCCATCCGTCACACTTTTGGCTTCCGGATGATAATTAAAGTAATGCTCAACCAAATCTTTTCAAACCTTAAAACAATGCTGTGGACCATTAAATACAGGTTAAGTTCGATTACGGTGTATTTAACATTTATCGTTCCTGAGTTATGGTTCTTTTTCTCTTAGAAAATAGGGACTTTTTAGGTTTCCGGATGATATTTAAAGTCTGGCTCAACCAAATATTTTTAAACTTTAACACAATGCTGTGGACCATTCAATACAGGTTAAGATCAATTGCTGTGTATTTCACATTTACCATTTCTGAGTTATGGCCCTTTTTCTCTTAGTAAATAGGGACTTTTCAGGTTTCCGAATGATATTTAAAGTATGGCTAAACCAAATCTTTTCAAACTTTACCACAATGCTGTGGACCATTTAATACAGGTTAAGATCAATTGCTGTGTATTTCACATTTACCATTTCTGAGTTATGGCCCTTTTTCTCTCGGGAAAAAAAGGACTTTTTATGTTTCCGAATGATATTTAAAGTATGGCTCAACCAAATCTTTTCAAACTTTAACACAATGCTGTATACCATAAAATACAGGTTAAGTTTGATTATGGTGTATTTCACATTTACCGTTCATAAGTTATGGCTCTTTTTCTCTTAGAAAATTGGGACTTTCTAGGTTACCGAAGCGCTTAAGATATCGGTAAAATGACCATGATCTAAAACGTGTACGTGACGTACACTGTCAGTGTGTATAAAATTGCCATTGTCAGTGTGCCCAGTGGAACCATTCTGGCTGTTCATTTACAGAAATGTTCGCATTAATATCAAACGAAACAAGAGTGATGCAAAATGTTTAACCTTCATGATATATTTTCTGACCTTCATGGGAAAGATAGCAAAACCCTGATTTGCAATAGCTCTTGAGTTAAACAAAAAAAAACAAAAAAACAAAAAAACAAACCCTGCTTGCCGGCCCTTAAAAATTGCCCTATGTTAGGGGAAACCAACAATCTATTTTATTTGTCCTAAGGAACATTTATACTTAAATTTTCTAACAAAAATGGCCAAATGATGCACTAACACTATGCCCACATCATAAGGTGTAAATAATTAATATGAGAGGTTATTCTACTCTATGAACTGTCATTGTAGATTGCATAGGTCTGCACTACATTTGTGGGATTAAATAGTGTCCGCCGTGAAATATTGTCCTCTGTTACAATTATTTTCTATGATAAAGTCCGAAGACGGAATAAAGCGCAGAGGTGACTTCTTTTGGTCTGTTGGGGATTTTTCATTTGAAAAAGATACAATCGGACACATTTTCACAGGACAATATTATGGCTTACACATGCATATGGCACTTAAGAATTCGGGGTAGTAGTTTACAGTAAAATTAATATAGCACTTGCCCGAATGGACAAGTTGGTCAAACAGTTAATGTCGAACCCTGTGACTATGGCCTATGACATTCCTTACTGATATATTTACTTAGATTTAGAGATCAAAGTTCCAGTGTTAGTTATTGTCATAGAAGGAGATTTGTCTACATTAGACGTTGTTGTCGAAGTGTTGGGAAAATGTATACCTGTGTTGATTCTGCAGGGGTCTGGAAAAGCAGCTGATTTGATTGCAGAATGTATGGACCAGGAAGAGTAAGATAGCTTACAGTATGACAGTAGACCTAAAAATATTTGTATCGACCTCGGACTTCGTCCTCGGTCAATTTATATTTATAGGTCTATAAATTCATGTAATGACTTCAATGAAGGCTATATTTGTATAATATACTGGTTTCCTGTAATACTTTTATGCTAATACAAGTAGTCAGAAAAATATCACATGATAATAAGAAATACAAGGAATGCTAAGCCTGATATGAATTAATCCGGAGCAGATGGACATGTGAGTAAAATGCGAACTCTCAAATAGATGTATACCCGAGGGGTGGTCGTGATAGTATGGTAGTTGGATTTAGAACTACATGTGTATTCAGTGCCTATCACCACTAAAGTATGAACCCCGCTATGGCAATGTGTACACGATACAAGATTATGTGATAAAGTTTGTCAGTGATTTGCGACAGGTCAGTTATTTTCTCTGGGTACTCCAGTTTCCACCACTAATAAAACGGTCTGTCACAATATAACTGATGTGTTGTAAGTGGTGCTAAACACCATGACCTTAACACTTATCTCATCTAATATACTCGGTTGTACAGCGTTATTATAACGAACACTATAATCCTGAAAATTATGCATAATATACAGGATGTTGCCAAAAGTGAAGATAAATTTCACGACGTTGTTGTGCTCCCAGATTGATTGTCAATGTTTGGTTGTGAAATTCTCTGTTATTAACCCTTACATGTTCAAGGAGCATCGAGTGCAACGGCAGATTTATAGGCTTTGTCTAAGATGTCATTAATCACTAACATCACAGTATAAATTACGTTACAGGCTCTGTAATAGTGGCGTTCTGTGAAAAGAAATGAATGTTCGTTCGATACTGGATTGCGCTTAAGATTCTATAGTCTTGGAAAGTCTTATTATTTATATAAGATCCAAATGAATCCCTATAAAGACGATACCATGACAGTGATGTTATACCATTGTTGACATCACGGTAAGAAAATTTGTGTAAAAATCCCTTGGCACTGATCAGTGAAAAGGGCTTGGCATCCAAAGGGTTAATTAAATTAGAGTTATCTTTCTTTTTATAATATATAATTAAAGTATTGACCTAATAGATGACGTTAAAAGGTACCGGAAGTTCTTGGTTGTCTCCTTTGTTTACAAAACAAAACATGTTCAACTGTCTTTGTTTGAGAAGAATGTAATTGCTGCTTTGCACAAAGCAGGACTGAAAGGACCGGCAGCAGCACGAGAAATGGGACACCTGCTGCCAACAATATATGGTGTTTTAAAATGTTTTAAGCAATGTGGAACTGTGCAAAACGAGGAGAGATCGGATAGGCCATCTCTGTTAACATCCCGAGACACTCAAAAACTTTCTGGGGTTGTAAAACCCTACAGAAAATGTCCCCTTCAGGAAGTTACTAATATTTTCAATGAGTATAGGGCTTGATTTTTATCTGGTCAAACTGTTCAAAGAAAATTGTATAAAAGAAAATATCACAAGTGTTGTGAATAAAGCATCAGAATTCGCGACTACAATGTCAAAAGTGGCTGTCATGGTGTAAATTGAATAGGTACAAAACTGTAAATGATTTCTGAAAGAATGTGATTTATAGTGATGAATGTAAGGTAGAATTTGGAATGCACAACCACATTCATATTTGACGACGAATGGCAAAGAATGGACTCCGCCATGCTTAAATCCAGGTCGTGGTGTATGTGTAAGTTTGATGATCTGAGGCTGCATCACCTATAAAGGTGTGGATACTTTAACAGTTGTTGAGGGTAATATTAATGCCCAAGAATATATTAAAGTCATTGATAACTTTGTTTGGCACATTATTTCAAGTCATTTCCCAGATGACAATTATGTGTTTCAATCTGATAATGCATAGGGCACACATAGTGAAGGAATATATGGAAGAAACTGATTTACATAGCATGGAATGGCCATCCCAGAGTCCTGATATTAATATTATAGAATGTATTTATATTGTTACAAAGATTTGAAATCCCAGGTGTAGTTCATTTGAAGTTGGCAGCCATCTTGAAATTATCTTCACTTTAGTTTTGACATAGTATACGTACTGTATTTAATCTTTGTGACCCAGAATTTGAAACAATTTAAATATTGCAAATTTGTTCTGTTTGATATATAAAAATTATACATGTTTCTCCAATCTTTACAGTAAGGCAGATGATACCATTAGAGCAAAAGCACCGTTGTTATTTGGTATTTACTTCCGGCAAGAAGATTTTGTTCATCTGACAGAGAGCATGAAAGTGATAATAAAAAGAAAACATCTTGTAAGTAAGCAAACTAACAAAAAGTAGATAATCAATTTAGTGCACAGGACACGTTACTGGAATGTCCTTAATCAGATACGCTCGAAGTCAAAATTATCCTTTTCCCATATTAGTCGGAAGTCCAAGATGTAGGAAATCACAGGGAAAGCATTAACACAGGACAGTATAGTTACAAATGTTTATTGTTAAGAAATCTTCTTCTCTGGGATAATTAAGGAAGCTTACTGGAATAAAATCGATTTTGTATCGATCAGTAATCATAAATGATGCCACTGGAAATATATATATATATATATATATATATATATATATAGATATTAGTGAGCATCGCAAGATGCGAATTAAACAGCAACATGTGTGTAAGGAGATGAATCAATATATGATCAATACCAACCGGAAATGGATTCTAAATTTCGGCATAGAATGGACATACGGATATAGCCTTTTAATTTGAATAAAAATAACCACTGTAAAAGTATTAATTTTCGCGGCATCCAATTTTCGCGGTTTCTCCCAACTGGACAAATTCGCAGGTACCTTTTTTCGCGTATTTCTTATTGCGCAAAAGCAAAAAGATGTACTTTTCAGTCAACCAGCTTATTATACTGAGAAGATAAAATCGTATTGCGTATTACATATGTCATGTGAAATCTGCTCACTTTGTTTTATCTTAACAGTAAGTTAACTTATGCTCACTTGGATAAAATTACTAATAAAACTTTCAAATACTAAAAATTCCTTTATAAACTAGTACTGGTATTCTGATGAACAAAAGAAACTTCAAATAGGGGGTGTGAAAAACATGTATCAAAGAATGTGTTGACAATTGCCGACCATGATTACGCTAATTATCTGTTTCACATTTACAGTATGGTTTCACGCTTTGACGCACACTGTAATTTTAACTTTTATTATATTGTTGACATTCAGTGTACCTGTAATTATGGCAGTAATTTTGTAATTAAATTTTATTCTTGAAACGTACATTTGTGTACGTCTTAATTAATTTATAATAGGAGGTCATGATCATAAAACAGTTTGACATGATCAGTTGGCCTGAAAACTATGAATATAATTGAATTATTATATAGATAGGTGTGAATTATGGGGATTTATCCGTGAAATAAATTCCGGTATTTCACATGTGAAATATCAGTTTTTTCCCGCCGGAACTACTTTAGCAAAACTATAAGTGTGGTGGTTACGTCCCTTGTTGTGCAATGGTGAATACACATACGATTGTAAGCTGAACAAATTCCGCGAAATGCTATTGATGACTTTGGCACATAACCAAGATGACGTCATATGAAGACTTCCAGTTTGAAACGTAAAGATTAGACGCTATTTGGCTTCGTATATGCTTCAATTGTGATTTAATTTAACTAAAATAAGCTTTCAAGGTAAGCATTTTAATTATTTTTGTACATTGTTGTAAATATGAAAAATAGGATTTCACATTTTCAAGATGGCAGATCCTTCCAGCTGAACCCTGTAGTATCATTGCTCTTAGATTCACACGCGTGCAATCAAATATACAAATTAAAAAAAATATATAAGAAATTTTGAAAGTCTATATAATAAACAGTAAAGCTAAATCATACATTTTGAATATCAAAATAAGACCACTCGTGACCGAATACGCATTAACGATTAAACTCGTGGACGGAACAAGTTCCGCCCACTCGTTTAATCCTTATGCGTACTTCGGTCACTCGTGGTCTTATTTTGATATTCAAAATCTACGATTAGTTATACTATATTTGTATGGTTACACGGGAGACAATCAGATACACAATGAAAAAGAAATACCGGAAAATACTTAAACTTTATATAAAAATACCAATAATTAAATATACAGTATACGTTTCGTACAAAATAAAAAGTTCACAAAACACACTTGATAGAAATACTCCACATTGATCATGCAAGGGATACGAAAAGTTAACATGTTGGGTTGAAGTTACTACTATCAAGGACTGACATAAGCAATCTTTTGTTTTTTTCGAGGGTATTATTTTTTGCTGTCTGACGTCCTCCTCGAAATAAGCGAAAATTAGTACACTGCGAAAATTAGTACTTTTACAGTATCCAGTTTAAAAGTAACACAAACAAATTTTGAAAGGAAACCGTACTGCTTCTTTACATGAAACGATTAATTTATTTAAAAAATGGACAATCGTAATTTCAGAAACTGATATATCTGATAACCGCAAAGTACAACAACGAGCAACAACTGACTTATAACACTTTCCCGGTGGGAAGTAGATGCGATGCTCGCCTGTAGACTCTGCCTAATCCATATTAGTGATTAATCTCAGACTTTTTGAGAGAAAAAAATTCAGCTGCTGGACATTGGGTCCACCACCCCATCAATATTTTTGGTGGACCTACTGAGTCTTTAATCTAGGGAACGTAATTGGGAAGGTTCAGAAAGTCCGGATCGCTACAGAATATCAATTCATCATTTTCGAATTCAATCGTTTTGAATTCATGTTTTACAATAGTAAGATGTAGCGTTCCGGAATTTACTTTTGCGATCATGTTTTCCGGTCGGGATGTAATCTCATTGAGATTAAGATTCTGAAGAATTTGTCTGTCTGTATCTTCATTCTAATCTCGTTTCAAGCCCTATCAAGGGTATTCTGGAAATTTAAAATTTGACCTCTCGGTGCATTCCGATGGATATTTTGGCATGGACGGATTGTGTCAGAGGAAGTGCAAGTAAGATTTCATATATAGACATATTTTTTAGTTCAAATCTGCAAAAATATTGATATTTCCTTACCTTTTGCAACATACATATGTATATCCGGTAAAATAATCCAAAATCCACTTCGATCTCTGTCCGCCATTTTAGTGAACTCATGAACTACACCACGTGATCAAAATCGTCACGGATTTTGTTACAGCCTGTTTCTAGATTCAAGATGTCGATGTCAAATATTTTATTATCCCCTCGCCAACAAAGTTGCGAAGGAATATAGTAACGCTACCTTCCGTCCATCCTTCCTTATGTCCGTCTGTCCTTCCGTAACATCATTGTGAACACTCTAGAATCAACATCCTTCAATGGATTTTGACCAAACTTGGTACATGCTTAGTCCTTAATAAGCGAATGTGGAATTCTATTGATTTTCAAGGTCAAAGGTCAAGGTCACCGGGTCAAATTTTTACCGCATAACATCCTTGTGAACACTAGAATCAACATCCTTCAATGGATTTTGACCAAACTTGGAACATACTTAAAGTTCTTAAGAGAATATGGAGCCCTGTTTGGGTGCAATTTCTGTTTTGGAAAGTCGCCGTCAAACAATATATAAGCAATGGAGCCCTGTTAATTTTCAAGGTCATAGGTCAAAGGTCAAGATCACCGGGTCAAACTTTTACCACGTAACATCCTTGTGAACACTCTAGAATCAACATCCTTCAATGGATTTTGACCAAACTTGGTACATACTTAGTCCTTAAGAGAATCTGGAACCCTATTGATTTCCAAGATCAAAGGTCAAGATCACCAGGTCAAATTTTTAGGCAAGGGGATGCGCCACACTTTGCGTTGCCCTTGTTATAATTTAAAAATCCCATATACACGGCTTGAACTTTTTAATTTTGTTATAGATATTTTATTAAAATCAATCAACAGCCCATACAGGATATGCTTGCATATACACAATAAATATTTGACATCGACCTTTAATTTAGAAACGGGCTGTAACAAAATCCGTGACGATTTTGATCAAATGGTGTAGTTCATGAGTTCACTAAAATGGCGGACAGTTCGAAGTGGATTTTGGATTATTGTATCGGATATACGCTGTAAAGGGTAAGGAAATATAAATATTTTATATGTCTATATATGAAATCTTACCTGCACTTGATCTGACACAATCCGTCCATGCCAAAATATCCATCGGAATGCACTGGGGGGGTCAAATTTTAAATTTCCAGAATACCCTTGATAGGGCTTGAAACGAGATTAGGATGAAGATACAGACAGAAAATTTCTTCTAGTTCAAATCTGCAAAAATATTGATATTTCCTTACCTTTTACAGCATATATAGAACAAAATAATCCAAAATCCACTTCGAACTGCCCGCCATTTTAGTGAACTCATGAACTACACCACATGATCAAAATCATCACGGATTTTGTTACAGCCTGTTTCTAGATTCAAGATGTCGATGTCATATAGCCCGTTATAAAATGATCTGTTGCTAGACGAAGAGCTAGTGTGAATAGACTATATTTTTAATGGTTAACGCCAAAGAGCCTTAACCAAGACTTTACAAAGAACACCCGTTTGACCTTTTAAACTATAGAAGATTCTTTTTAGACAACTTGTTAACTGTATTAATTAAGAAATAATTTATGGAAGGGGAAAGTTTGTTGGAGATTTTAATATGGGTAACATTATCTGCATAAAAATTTGTGCAGATAATGTTACCCATATTAAAATCTCAAACAAACTTACCCCTTCCATAAATTATTTCTATTCTAATAGGAGATATATGGTAAATTTTTAATCCACATTCCTTTATAGTGTACTCATATTAAAATCTCCAACAAACTTACTTACCCCTTCCCATATTAAAATATCCAACAAACTTACCCCTTCCATAAATTATTTCTATGACGTGCTGTTTTAGCTTTGTAAACAAAAGGGTATAATAGAACATCCAAATACGTCATGATCATCAGTGCGTGTAAGTCATAATAAATCTGGGATTTTTATACCCTTTTGTTTACAAAGCCAAAACAGCACGTCATATTAGAATAAAGGATTTTATACATATTGTGTGTACTGTGATAAAATGAATCTGACCTTTTAGCTGATGAGACGATAACTTTTAGAATTAGTAGTGAAATGCATATTTTTAGATCTAAAACTAGTCAATTAGATGCAAATCTATAATTTTAAAGAACTTTTTAATGGGTGACACGGTTGGGGGAAACAAATGTGAAATATAACAAAGTAATGTGTTATATATGCACGTTAAGAACCAGTTTTAGACTATCTTAATCATTTAAATAACTTTTAGCCGCAATTTGAGGAATCGTAAATTCTTAACTGTATATAGAAGGATTTTATGCGAATTGTTTGTGGGTAGGACTTCACTATATATGTGCACAACTAAATTCGAGTGGTGGAGGGAATACGAGCACTGTCCATAAACTGAGCACTTGTTCTACATACTGACGTATGGTTCCTCTACAGAGGGGGTTAAAGATATAGAGAAGAAGAAGATCACATGGTGTAGTTCATGAGATCACTAAAATGGCAGACAGTTCGAAGTAGATTTTGGATTATTTTATTGGATATACGCTGTAAAATGTAAGGAAATATCAATATTTTTGCAGATTTGAACTAGAAAATATGTCTATATAAAATCTTACCTGCACTTGATCTACACAATCCGTCTATGCCAAACTATCTATCGGACAGCCAAAATCAGTTAAGTGGTACCAACAGACAAATACATGTCCAACGCATTTTCACACTCAAAACATATAATTTTTAGATGAGAAGCTGGTGATCAATTTGATAATTAAAGTAGCCGTATGTTTCCAATTAAGATACCAAATTTGGTGGGATTCTCTGGGAAAATAATTTTTTTTTTTATAAAATTTTAAGTAGCAGCTATACAGTAAAAATGCAGTGTCCTTTTGCAAATGTTCCCACGATATTGGATGTTTTTTTTTCTTTCTGTTTTAATACTTTTTTGCTTTAAAAAAGCAAGGTATGTGTATTTGTTATGTCAAGAAATTTGTTTATGTCATTACTTCTTTGTGAATTACGTTACCGCCGTTGAAAATGGGTTTTTCTAACCAGTATTGGTGTGTGCATATAAGACGAAAGGCCTAGATGAAAAGAATTGAACCCCTTAAAACGAAAATGCAACACAAAGTGCAATATAACATACAATTTCACATAGGCAAACCAAGAAAAGTGGGCTAAAAAATTATTTTTTTAAGAGCGTGAACTGCGTGTCTCTTATTGCTGATACTTAGATCACAAGAATAATAAAATCATCCCTGTGACAGAAGAATGTTTATGTTCCGATTATTAGTACATAAAAATATTCTTGTTATTTCATGCTTTTAACAAGATAAGTATTTACAATGTTTAAAAGTGAATTACGTTACGTGAACTACGTTACTATGACAAATTAAAACTTAATATTATTCATAAAATATTCTTAAAATCTTTCCTTTAACACTGTTTTTCTACTGGAAATATCCATTGCAAACAAATGTTAGTTGGCAATTGCATTTATTTTGATATTTAAGTGAAATATTAAAACCAGTGTTTTGGGGTAAGCATTTTAAATACCACGATTGTTATCTTAATAATGGTGTGTATGATAAGGGTGAATGAAAATAAAAGAGAATAAACATCCTTCAAATTATAAATAGAAAATCAAGAACTGTCATATCGAAAGTACTGTCAATTTCCTCATGTTACTCACACGAACACACATGACATAATGTAATTCACATATGATATGGTAACATAGTTCACCAAATACATATATGAACTTACTCGTATTCACTTTTGGAAATTAAACTACATGTTAAGAATATGACTGTGAATTCACTATAAAGTATTAAGCTTCGTCAAATGCAGAAGAGTTTTTCGTTGGGTAAAAGCAATAAATTAGTCCGTTTTAATGAAATGAAAGCACCAGGGCTTTCTTAAAAAACATGCTGAATTTCATAATTTGCATGAGTTACTATTGTAAATAATAAATGGAACTCCATATTTACATATGGTGAAGCTAAAATGTACCCCACTTCCACATGTAGAAAAATAATAACACTGAGCTAAAGATTGCACCATACATTCCGTTGATTATTTAATCAATACCAGTAATTATTTCACTGCATATTTTTTTAAAAACTTTTATGCAATGTTCAATTATAATAATAACGCTTAATTCCATGCATGGTTTTGCAATATATCTAAATATTTATTTATTAAAAGGGAAGAATACACAATCATGTTAACAATTGAATATCCGTCTATAAGAACTCATATATACACAACATCTTTTAATATAGGGTTTCTCATTTCTAACATATATATGATAGAATAAAGTAACAGGGAGGAACATTGTCTTGAAATTTCATTACGCTTTTACTGAAAATGTTATTTATATGCTGAATCTTCATCATTCTTTTAAGAGAAGACAGAAATCTTACCTTTTGTAACAGGGGTGTGGAATTGCCATGCCCGACTTGTCCGACTCGTACATAGAACCTGCCGGACAAGTAGATTTTCCTGGCTAGCTTGTCCGGGGACAAGTAAAAATCAACAAATAAAAATAATTTCTAATTAAAGTACTCTGGGAAGACAATTCCTCAAATGATATTATATCGTAAATATTGACGGTTATATAGATAAATGTTGTTTTTTTATTTATTGGAAACGATCACATCAGTGGTGTTCCGAAAGCAGCTAAAAATAACCAGAATTGTACAAGTTCTAACTTGAGTATTACGACCTGATTGCAATGATAATTGTACTGCATTTACTTAACGATAAGCGGGACCGTGTAACAGGTTTTTACTGGAGTTCCGAATGTGACGTTTCCTTGCTTGTCCATACATCTTTTCGTAAACAAACAGGGCCTTACATCCGTGAATGTATAATACAAATCTGGTTGCAGTCATTACAATGGACAAATATTTGATAATAAAAAAAAAAAACTGGGAATGATTCTGGCCACAATGAACATCACGAGAAAGTTAAACGCAAAACTCTAACAGAAAAGGACACAAAATGCACAGGCACTTGTCTCAAAAAAAATTTACCCCCCCCCCATTCCTTTACATAACACAATGTTCTTATGTTTACAGAAACAAATTTCTACCGGCTCTTCAATTTCGGGATTTTTTCGATCGGTCTACAACGCTTCGGTTTTGGGACATACATAGCCTTTATCTACATTGATTTATCTACAAAGGCATGTATAACACACCTATCTCAGGTGTCTATCAACAACGTCACAGCCCATTTGAAAGACGCCAGACCTACCATCATCTTAATCTCACAACGAAATGGAAATAGCTACAAATGTAGGTCGCATGATCGCACTCAATGAATAAATGAAATAAACGTCAAAAAAATTTGATGAATTCTCTTAAAACAAATGATTATTCTGAATATAATTGTGCAAAAAGATTGTTGATATTATGTCTAGTTAGGTTGTTACATGGGTTTGCAAAGTCATTTGAGTTTCTATTTATAGAAACAACAAAAATCCAATATTTTCGAGTTTCTCTAGGCTTTTCATGAGATCCAATGAAAAGGACCAGAAACCTGTATGTTAACAAAAGCGGGAAAATTCATACATTTCCATTTCGTTGTGAGATTAAGATGATGGTAGGTCTGACGTCTTTCAAATGGGCTGTGACCTTGTTGATAGACAGCTGAGGTAGGTGTGTTATACATGCTTTTGTAGATAAATCAATGTAGATAAAGGAGGGGGAGGACAGGGGGTAGTCTTCTCCTTTCTCCCACCCCTCTCCTCCTTTCTCCCACCCCTCTTCTACTTTCTCACACCCCTTTTCTCCTTTTTTCTCCTTTCTCCCACCGCAAAAATAAATCTCCCTATGAAAAAAAGTAAAAAAAAGTTTTGTTCATTTTGAATAAAAATCTTGTAAATGTCTTGGTTTAATATGGATTAGACACAGCCTACAGGCGAGCATCGCATCTACGCATATACATGTACATGTATTTTACCAGTCTATGATTATGAGTCCACAGTCTCTTGAAGTTCCAAAAATAAAAAATAATTAGAAAAACATTTTTTTCTTATATGTTTTTATACGGTTTGCAAAACCGTATTTACTTGTCGCCTTCCGGCCATTTTTGTTTGTTTACATGACAACCGTCATGATCTTATCACCTGTCTAGACATAAGATGGCTCATCAAAATATAGATCTGGTGCTTGTTAGATAACACTACACTTTGAATGTTACTACTTTTGCAGATTTTAAGATAACTTATCGTGTCTCAAATGGTAAATGTTTAACTATGACAAATTGTCAGGAGGATTAAAATGCCGATATTTATATTGTTTCTCTTGCTTGTATTATTACGCTAGTTTTCATTCATAAAAATTAACGACTTGTCCTACATTCAATTTTACGATAAATCTAGTTGTGTATGTTCCGTTTTCATTTTTTTTTTGGCATTGTATAATAATGCTTGATTTTTGTAGCGCTTTGAGTATCAATTATTGTGTAAATAAAGTATTTATGTCGTTTCCTTTTAATGGGATTCCCCTTATAAACTTATTAATTATTTCCCGCCATATACGACCGAAGTACGACAGTAAACGAAATAGTTCACAGTGATCGTGCGAAAATTTATGGAATCGGTTCTAATTAGTTTAATTTTGAGAACAGAATCAGCATAACAGAAATAATGAAAAACGTGGCATTGACGTAGGACGCTCTTTAAGCCTTTACTAAGATGCGAACAGTTACTGGCGTAGTAATTTAATCTATTATTTTTGCGTGGGTTTGTTGACAAACATTTATCAAAGGTAGAACAACATATGAAAAGTGCATGATGAAATATAAGTAAGATCTAGCATAATTAAGGGGAGATAATTGGACTTATTGATGTTATTTTGTTGTTCTGTGTCGGTGACCTCAAAAGCAAATCACCTCTTAGGGAACGACCATTTAACTTGAAAAGGGGGGGGGG
>MJUT01017201.1:113113-125532 GCA_002080005.1 Gigantidas platifrons | reverse complement strand
GGAATCACTGGCTGACCCGATTCCAAAAGATGCAAGAGAACATTTTGCTTTTAATGCAAAATAACTGGATGAATTGAAGTAAAAGCAATTGAAGAAATATAGATATACACATTTGAAGTAGTAGTCTGTGCTACAAAGTAACATTTTCCGTTGATCTGATACAGAGTTATGTTTACCGGGTACCCTATTACCAAGTATTATTATATGGTAGTGTCCGTAACTGACAATTTTTCTGTAATTTTGAAGTTTTTAAGTTTTTTTAAAGACATCATTGAAGGAATGTTTGTTTGTTGTTCTGTTTTCTTTTTTAATTATTTGTTTAAAATCTAAACATTTGAAAAGGTCATATGAAGTAAATAAAAATTTGCATTTTAAAGTTAAGCAATTCTTTGAAGGATATACTTGCATATGCACAAAATGTCTATAAATTGAAAGAAAATGAGGTTTTAAAACTTAATCCAGCAAAATATAAAAAATTACTAAAACATTTATGCTTTTCTTTTACACTTGAGATAAAGAATCTCCTTTGGTATTTTGAGCAATTTTGTAGTGTCCGTAACTGACAATTTTTCTGTAATTTTGTAGTTTTTAAGTTTTCTTAAAGACACCATTGAAGGAATGTCTGTTTGTTGTTCTGTTTTCCTTTTTAATGATTTGTTTAAAACCTAAACATTTGAAAAGGTCATATGAAGCAAATAAAAAATTGCATTTTACAGTTAAACAATGCTTTGAAAGATATACTTGCATATGCATGTAAAATGTCTATAAATTGAAATAAAATGAAGTTTTAAAACTTAATAAAATAAAATATAAAGAATTACTTGAAAAAATTATGCGTTTCTTTTACACTTGAGATAAGGAATCTCCTTTTGTATTTTGAGCTATTTTGTAGTGTCCGTAACCATTTTTCTTAATGTTTGGAATTTTTAAATAGATTTAGTAACTCTTCAATATGTTTTGGCAATGTTAAGACTTGTGTTCATGCTTGCAATTTGATATAAGTATCATACATCTGCATTGTTTTTTGCAACAAAAAATATTTCAACAACACCCAAATTTTGATTCTAACAACTGCAATGTAAAATGGGTTTATTTGGCAAATATATGACTATTAAAGTCTTTTTGGACAATTCAGTTACATTAAAACATGTTTTGATGTTCCTTTTATTGCATTCTATTAAAAGAATAATGTATAAATGTTGTAGTATATTGAGATCAATCTGTGTGTAGTGTCCGTAACCAGTCAACAACAGATGAAATGAATTGAAGGAAAAAAAAAAAATTTCCTGTTGAGCCACCTCTTTAAAAAAAATGATACCAACTTCAGACATTATAGATCATAGAAAACAGGTTGCTTTTAATAATAAGAGTACTTGAATTTTCAGCTCTGCTGCAACACTGCATTGCCCTTTATTGTGTTTTACCCGCTTGTTCAAATAATTCATGTGTTATTTTCTGTGCCTTTTTTCATGGTGTCCTGTGAACAAGAGCTTCCTGTTTCAAAGAAACTGCAGGATCCCACACGTTTCACATCAAATAACTTAACTGCAAGAACAAATTTCCAATGTTGTTACATCAATTGCCTGTCATTTTGGTCTTTTTTATGTAAATCAAGACCAAGTATTCAAATTGTCTCCATAAATAACTCGTCCGAAAGTTTTTTTTAATAAATCACGTGAAAATCGGTCAAAATCAGACTGAAACCCCCTCCCCCTTCAAAAATTGCTGGATCCACCCCCTAGACGTTCAATAAAATATACATGAAAGGAAGTGGCATGATCGTAAATCAGTGTCATCACTCAATCATCAGCAATCACTCTATTTCAGTGATTCACATGTAACACCAGCAAGAGTGATTTTAACTGAATCACATTGTGTGTACTGTAGATGATCGGAGATCACAATAAGCACAGCAAAGGAAATGGGATAACTATGACCCTAACTATACATGTATTTATACTTATGTTAAAGAAGTGATAAGTTCAAGTTAGCCACAGGGACATGTAATTCTGTAATGATTGAACAGGATAGAAAAAATATACTTTATTTATGATATGTAATATCTCTGGGGGGGGGGACACAACCTTTTTATGGCAGGGTGTGCAGCTGAGACAACCAGTAGCCCACCCTTATCATATACTTAAAATCTCAAAAATATATGACCCTCATGACCTTATATATTTTCCAATGTAGACCATATCCGTTTCATAAATTCTGAAGCCTGAAAAAGTTACCTATTCCAGCGACTCATCCCTACCACTTGGTATATTGGAAGTACCCCCTCCCCCCACAGTGAATATAAGGCTCATCGTATCATAAAAGTACAGTACTAATATTTCATATAACAGACTCCTATAAGCAAACTTTCACCTCATCCATAATTGACATTATTAAAGCATATTACTATAATTTAGGTGTAATTACCATGAAGCTCGGCTTCTTCTTTCAGAAGCAGTTTAACTGCATGTTTCCATGAGGTATTGTTGTTAATAACAACCATTTTTTTTTCTTTCTTTTCTAGAATTGATAACTCGGTATTGAAGTGGGAAATTTGGTTGAAGTGGGAAATACCAAATTTCCCACATCTTTCGTGAAAACCGTTGTTTACTTTCAATTCTTTCAAAAAAGTGGTAACATCTTGCTTAGGAGATATCTCTAAATAAATAAAGTGGTTGTCCACAGCCTTTCCTTGCAAACGTCCAAATATATGTACGCCGGTGTTCTAGAGCCTCACAATCATGCAAAATATCATCCCTCTACAATAGTTGGAGCGGACACGATTTTCTGTAGTTCACAATATAGGGGTCCCATGAAAAGTTTGAGACCTTGACCTTTGGAGGACAAACAAGAATATGATATGCGACACACCTTCTAATAGTAGTTAACAATCATGCAAAGATTCATCCCTCTACTATAGAATAGAGAAATGACTGGATATAAAGTCATGAAGGTGACACGAATGTGTTTCGGACGGACGGGCAGAGGGTTCAATATAGGGCGTTCGCCACTATGTGGCAGGGCCCTGATAATCTGTTGCATGTTTTTCTAACATTAATGTACCCTTTAGAAGTGATTACTTCGTTATGGTATCCCAACATAATTTATCTGTGTTTTCTTCTTGAGGACTTAAGAATTAGAAATGTATATACCTGAATTCATTCATCGGAAACCCAAAGCTAGGTCTTACGCACTCACGCTGTGCAGCACTTACAGTTAAGTGTGGAATTGGAATGACTGCTATAGGAGTGGCAAAATGTGTTGCACATATATTATATACAATACTTTGTAGTATGTGTTAATAATTATGTCTCTTTTGTGTACTTTGGATTAAATTCTGGGCATGACAATGGTAGATTGAGATGAAAATTGAGCTATTAAAAACAAAATATCCTAATGTTAGGTTGCAATTTTTGTCGCTAGCAAGGCAAGTTTCGACTGAAAATCGCCAATTTCTTTTATGCATTAAAATTAAATTATTACTTATAAATGAAATATATATTTAGGGAGAAAAACTACTATGTAGCCATTTTCCTCCTATTTGCCAAGGAGGGAAAAATGGTTATATAGCCATTTATCAACCTATTCAGGTAAGGGGGGAATGCATTTTTCCGGGGGGAATGGCTCTATAACACCGACAGAAGGGTTAAACATTGTTATATGTTCCCAACCTCTACCTCTCGGTGGTTGGATTTATGTCAAATCGGACTTTAAAAATAATAATAAAAATAAACAAAAAATAGAATAAAATAATTTAAAAATAAAAACAAACAACAAACAAATAAACAAAACTAAAACAACAAAAAACCCATCACACTTAAATACAAATTGAATGCCATCTTAAATTTTGTGAAAATGATCATTATACTTGTACAAATAATACAATGTCGACGTAAAATACAAGATTGTTATCGTAAACTCGAAATAAGATATAATGCATTTAAATGACACTTTAAATTATTCACGGCATCTCAAATATCGGGAGAACCGGTGGAATGTTATATCCGCCTACTTAAATCTAATTTAGTGATCGTCTTCACCAGGTAGTTCTAAGAAGGCCTTTATCATTGCAATGATGACGTCATTATCTATAGGTGTATAATATGCGACCAAACCTTATTCTACATACTATAAAACAAGAAATGTAACAGATAAACTAATATAGTCCATCAGCTAGTCCCAGAAAAATATTTTGGTGCTGGATACCCCTGTAGACCGCATTTTTTTTGGCACAAATCGAAGGATAAATATATTTGTAGAGCATGCGGAAAATAGTACAACAGGTGGCCCTTTAAGGGTACCGCAAAATTGCAGGAAAAAACAAAGTCAAGCATTCCCATCAATTAGCGTACACAGGCACTCGAATCCTGGATCCCCCTTTCCTTATTTGGTCCCTCCCGCAATTATGGTATGGATTTTGTCTAGAAGTACATCTTTGTGCCATTTATCCATATTTTACAACATTTAGTGTTACAACTCTCTCGTTCTACTAACTTTTGTTTCTAGGTCCAGCTGCTGTTTTACTTAAATAAACCTATTAGAAACAAAAGTTAGGTGAATGACTTCTGTCTGTCTGTTCATGAATTGTTTTCATATAATTTTAGAAACTTGTCATTTATTTCAGCACTATCGTTTTAAACACATCGAAATTTTTAACTCCATTTTACGTTTTTAAAATGGGACGGAAAGGAAAATTAGTTTTTGAAAGTAATACGCCGGGAAAATTAATGAAACTGTCCGAATTATGTGAACGAGACTTTAGTAGACAAAACTTAATTAAAACAAAATTAAGGAACAGACTTAACACTTGTAATTTATACAATTTAATGAATATTTCATTGGAGGGGCCATTGGCAAATACATTTAATTTTATAGAAGCTTTATACAATTTAATGAATATTTCATTGGAGGGGCCATTGGCAAATACATTTAATTTTATAGAAGCTTTTAGGAGGTGATCATCACGAAAGCAGAGGAGAATTTGCTCAGTTTTAAAAAAATAGAACTGTTTTTACAGTCTGTATTTTTACTTACTTGCCGTTTATGGTTATGATAGTAACTTAAACAACAGAGTGTTATATCATATTTTTTATCTACTTGTCTTTTATGGTTGTAATAGTAACTGAAACATTATTGTGCTATTGTATTTCTAAAAGTACATGTACCCTTATATTGTTTTAACATGCATGCAGTAAGAAAATAAATAAATGATTAATATTTATGTTCGTTTTTAGTGCCAACAATTTTTGAAGTATTTATGGCTCAAAATATTTTAAAGTCACTCAAAAATTTAGTTTTTGGCTCAAGTGTTGGCTCCAAAAAAAATTCAACCCAGAGGAAACCCTGGTCCCATTTAACTGATTTTGGCTGATAATGCACCTGGGGGTCAAATTTTAAATTTCCAGAATACTCTTGATAGGGCTTGAAACGATATTAAGATGAAGATACAGGCAGAAAATTTCTTCGGAATCCTAATCTCAACGAGCTTAACAGGATGGCTACCATGACAAATGAGAACGATATTTTCAAGTTCCGACCTGTTCTCATTCATGACTTATCACTGGATTGCAAACAAGACTAACACGACGAATGCCACGGGATCAGAAAATGCTCACACTTCCGGAGCAGCTGAGGTCTCTCACGTTTTTAGTGGAGTACGTTAATCATGTTTCCTGTGTAGTATTTTGTCGACCATCGTTTGTTGTTTTCAAATTTATTTTGACCATCGCATGGTACATCGATCGCTTTGAACTACGCCTTATATCTTTAGTATCTTCAAACGTTTTTACTGGTTTTTACTACATATATGTTGGTACCAACATTGCAAGAAAACGTTTAAAAGGACCATATAGCAAAATGTTAAAATTTTTTCTGCTTAGAAACCACCAACCTGAGTGTACCCAAACTGTACATATCTGTTCATTCAACAATATATATACTATTTAACCTGATGCATGGTCCGTTTCTTATTTCCTCTTTGTCATCGTTCTGTGTTACGAGTACCTGATGTTGCTAGTGTTTCTGGATTGTCCATTATTTATTGCCTCTTCAGTTTTCTCTAACGTTTATTCACAGTATATTATGTTATTTAAGGTAAATATATTTGATATAACACAACATGATGAGACAGACTTTTCCGATGCTGTCGTAAATTCAATAATCCGTGGATGGGCTCAGGATGAAAAGAATGACAGACCTGTGAAGTCTGCAAGGATTCGAGGATACACAAAGAGCATTCGAGGGGAAGAAGAGTTTGAAACATTAGGTAAATATTATGTTACTGACTGCATTTCCAGATTCTGATTATGTTTCCTGTGGTTAGAACACAAGGTGACTATTTTTAGCATTCTTAGAAATTAATACTTTTCTTCGACATCATGCCATTCTTCGGAATCTAAATAGTGTATTTTTGTATTAACCTTTTTATAGGCTATTTAAGTATTACAGAACGGACGATTACATGAACCTTTAAAATATATTCTTACTCATACTGACTAGAAAACACAAACCAAAACAAAACAAACAAAAACCAGCGAATTGGCCACTTGTAATTATAAATCAGGAGTGAGTAAGCGAATGATTATTGCTTAATGACAAATGAGCAATTTTGCAGTTATATCATGGCGAAAACAAGTTACATTCAATGAAATGGTGATGATGTCTGCTTTGTACTAGACCAACACGAGTGAGTTGGATTTTTATAGTGACAACTCGGTGAAACAACGGTCCACGGATAGACATGTGACTCCACTCATACACATTATCCTGATTTTGAGTCAACCGGTCTTTGCTCTTACTCCTTAATGCTGCGTGCGTAGTGGAGAAGCAACAAATACCAATTTTGACCTGACCGGGGTTCAAACCCGTGATCTATCATCGCACTTGAGGCGAGCATGCTAACAATTACACCACCGATGCAGTTAATTATAAATCAGACCTTCAAAGACACCTGAAAAATCTAAATATAAATGAAAACCAAAATTAGTTTTCTTAACAGTAAAAATGTAACAAAATATGAAATAGAAACACTTGTGTACGTAGAAATGTATTAAGTAAAAGAATACACTCCAACTTGAATATTCTTATATAGAATCAACTCAACCATTGCAGGTCTCAAGACCTGTATGTGTACAGTGTTATAATAGTGTATGTGTACAGCGTTATAATCTGTGCTGTCCGTATCAGTTTTCACAGAGTTTCAGAAGCTATAGAATGTAGACCCAAACTCTTAAAGGTCAAACTCAAACTTTCCTCAGCAATTGAAATGAAAACATATGGCTCAATGCAAGCTGTATCTTTTAAAACATTTCCCAAATCTTTACTTTAAAATCAACCTTAGTTCCAGACCACTATCATCACATCTGGAAACCAAAAACAAAACAACGTTCAAACACAATTAATAGTAATATGCATATAACCATGAAACGACAAAGCCCTCTGTCAAATCTTGAAACACATATATATGCATATGTTAAAAAATGTTGAATATAAACAGCACAAACTATAGAACACTAAAGTATTACCTGTTCTGAAATGTTGCAACAATTCTATAAGGAATAACAATTAATATCAGATGAGTAACTAAAATGTAAAAATCAAGTCACACTGGGAGACTACTTGGGTACACATAGTCGAAATTGTGAACTAGGGATGGACATTTTTATTTGGTATTGGTAACCCCAGGGTTAGTTTGATAGAATTTTGAAGATGCCCAAAATCTTTTCAATACAAAACAATTGAAAATGTTTAATGTTTCTATTAGACCAAATGCTGAATGGTGAAACACATAAAGGAGGACGGAACAGCATACATCCTGCATTGACTGGAACTACGGTGACATCGAATAAAATACATATTAAAGGAGAAAACAAAGCTTTCATGGAAGGCTACCAGAAGTCAATGACGCCAGCCTCTTTATCATTATACTTCTATATTGCATATCAGTTCATACAAGAAATGTATAAAAACAAGGAAGATAAAAAGGATGTAATAAAGGTAGGCTTCTGATTACCCTTTGACATCTTCAAGCTTTTCTTACAGGAAATTTAAATCTCATAGAGGCATGCTAAGTAATTGTGTCAATATACAGTTTTAAACAGTTGTCAACTTTTATCTTCGTGTGGTCGGAAATGATACTGTACCTGAAATATAAATTTGTTTAAAAACACATCTAAATGGTGACCTACAACACAATTCTGTCATTTTTTAAAACAAAATCTGGTTTTGTTAGAAAATTATGGAAGAGGTGTTTGTGGAAATAATATTGAGTCTTGATGGTATGCACAATGTATTGAATGGACAGTTAGCATGCATGGTTACATTTGCTTTAGACACTGCTCAAATGGATATTAATAAAACCGAACCTATAGAGCCTGAATCGGACCACAAGGACTTACTCCCGGTCAATAAAAAGATCGACTATCCACGTCTAGTGTATATATGTGGATAGTCGATCTTTTTATTGACCGGGAGCAAGTCCCTGTGATCGGAGCCCAATATATCTGAAGTATTGGAAAGTACTGTGTATATCTTAGACAATGTAGGAGTTTGAATAGTGAATTCCTCTATCAAAACAGATAAACATCTTATTGAGATCAAATTGTCATTGTCAATTTGATTAGATTTTCGGTTTTAAAACCACAAGCAAATAAAAAGTAACACAAGACAATGATTACTTGTAATTATAACTCTGAGGTGGTGATAAACTCTTACATATAGACATTAATCTTTATATGCAGCAAGATTAACTTTTTTTTTTAAACTGAAGTCAGCCCCTGACATTCTTCATGCCAGTGAAAGCAACTGCTTGAAACATGCTTTAAAGCACATGTACATCAAGAATTGTTATAGATTAAGCAATGTATAAGCATGGCAATTCCTGAAATTGATCATAGAAAACGAAATCATCAGTGACTGACCATTTATGGGTATGGTATTTCCCGTATACGCACTTTTTTCGAAAGGTTCAGGGTTTTTATCAGTTGCTTTCCTGCCTCGATATCTTCATAAAATGTAATGGGTATGCTTATGATAGAAAACAGTTAAAACAGGCCTGATACCCCGGTATATCATGTTTCTAAACAAAAAAAATAGTTGTTTTTCGTTTATAGTCAGTATAACAGAGTACAAAATACTCTTTCAAATGTAACCACTCTTTCTACATTAAAAGTGATTATTAAAAGAAATCACTATAGAATTAACCATTCAAACACAATCAGAAAAACAAATTCCGTTTATTTCTCACAGAAGGTCAAACAGTTTTACAGTTGTGAAATATTCCAGAAATAAATCTTGTAGGGGTCATCTTAAAAGTTTCAGCAATCCCCGGCATCTGCTACTCATTAATCAAATAACATTCCCAAGAATTTTGAAAGCTTCCATTGTCTAAAAGCATCAATTCAAAGGAATGTGTCGGCCCCAAGGAGCTGACAATTGTCAGCCTCGGGGCTGACAAATAGAAAGTGTCTAGCTATTCCGTTGTGAGCAGTCCGCCAATCAATCATATAATTTGTTTAGCATTCAGTTGCACTGCAGACGCTGTATACAATATGATAATCTTTTTTTTATGTGAAAGGTCTCAACGTTCTTACATTTTATATTTATATATATTATTAATGTACATGTACCATTATTATAACTGAATAATGTATATTCATATTCATGTATCAACATTATTTTGTATCATGGGCCTTAACCATTTATTGTCAGTGATGAGTTTGTGCCAATAAAATATTAGTATTATTATGAATGTGTATTGTAGGATGTATCTTTGAACAGTATGGATGGTAAACAGTTAAATAGTTTTGTATTTGTTGACTTGAAAAAAATATTTATACTGCAATCGTTCTATTTGAGCAGTCAAAAAGCACTGTTATTGTGTTTATACTGCAACTTTTCCAACAGTTAAATTGTTAGGGTTTTTTCATTAAAACCCTTTAAAAATTTGAAATTGACGACGTAAAAATACCACGACCCTCTGTTTATTTGGACGTCACAGATATATTTCTTTGGAAACACATTGTCAATGTCATAAAGAAGAGATATATGGTCAGTGATTGTATATGCCTAAACGATATACAGTCAATGCAGTTTGACTGCTGAAATAGCACGGCTGTAGTATAAATTAGTTTATATACATGTAAAGAAATGTATTTTTTGTTATCTTTTTATCTTTATTTTTAAAGGGTTTAAAACAGTTAGAAAAGTTGCAATATAAACACGATAACAGTGCATTGACTCGACATAACTAAAACGATATACAGATTCGTCCCGAAAGGCGGAAAACGCTCGGGGGACCCTTGTGTTTTACTCGTTTCTGAGCCTTATCTATATATCGTTGTTATGTCAAGTCAATGCACTGTTATTTCCTATTTATAAGTCTAGAAATTGTTAAAGCACGTCAGGTAAAAAGGTAAAATATATTTAGGTTTAAAAATTTCAACATCATACACAAGTGTTTAAAAATTTCTCGTTAAGTTAAAAATAAAACATAAAACTGCCATCTTTAACTGAAACTTTAATCCACCAATTGTAGCTGCTGAGAACTTTCTCACCAAGGATAGCCCATGAAAGCCATTCAGCTTATTTCCAATGGGGTCCTTTATAAGTATCAGCTTAAAGTTCAAGTCGACATTAAAAGATCAACATGAGCGTGTAGAGGGATTACTTAATTTTAAAATAAGTACATTATCTATGAAAATATATATGTATATATAATTGTCATTATTATGATATGACACTTCTTTCCCGTTCTTCACTGGTATGTATCAGGTGGCACTTCACTTCTTTTTTAAATCTTTGCAAATCGTTGATGGATTTGATCGAATCGGGTAGAGAATTCCAATCATGGATTCCATTGTAGTAAAATGTTGTTGATTCGATGCCTTTAATTTTTGGTGTAACATAATTAATCTGACTTGATCCACGTCGGTGGTTCGTGCTGTTTGACAAATTGCGTTGTTCATTGAGCGCTTAATTTGTTCATTTTTTAAAGCCGTATATATATCGTGGCTGCCAAGTATGATGTTTATTAAAAAATAAAAATATTGAAAATTTTGAGCTACGATCATCTTTCTACTTTATATAAGTTACGATCATCAATCGACGGAGTTACGATCATCATCAAGTTTTTTTGTATCTCGATTTTCTTTCTTCTTGTCAAATATCCATGTTATGGAAAACAACCTTTCAATGAACTGATTTAACAACATGTTTCTTGACACAATACAAATATGAAAATAAACTGTTAACATGGAGAAAATGGCCTAATAAAATTTTCAGGTTTTTTCATCCGCCATGTTGGGATGATCGTAACTGCAGTTACGATCATCACATTGACACCAGTGATTTATTGTAGTTTGTGGTATTTTCATTGCAGTTTCTTTTCATTAGACTTTTTTAAAATGTATTTTTCATGTACAGTACCATTTCCGACCACATGAAGATAAAAGTTGACAACTGTTTAAAACTGAAATTTTGCATGAAATCAAGTATTTAGTTTTTCACAATTATTTTGTCTGTTTTGGAATTGTTTTCTTTTCTTTTTTTCTTCTGTAATTCACGTTTTCCGGTCCATTCAGTTTTTGTTATTAATGTATCATTGTTTACTTCCGTCGTCTGCTACTGTCAAAATTGATTATGAAGAAAACATGGAAAATGCTCGTTATGCAACGACTGATGACACTCCTTTATGAACCAAAGATTGAATCATCTTGTATTGTTGTATAAAAAGTGTAACTGTATAAGGATTATGTCTCTAAATATGGCTATCCAACATATAGCTTTTGAAAATTCATCAAAAATTTTAGAGCTAGACCTACATCCAAAAGCTAACTTGGTATAAAAGTAATATGCAGCACACCATTTAATACAAAATTAATGATACTGTGAAGGGCTTATAGGTATAAGTTTGAAAGCATCTGAAATATCAGCTTTACACATCCAAGCACCTCTACCACATTCTATAATGTGAAGAATAGCGTCATCTATAGTTACATAAGATAATGAGCATTCCTCTCTATCAATTAAATTGTTAATGCTTTGGTGGATTTCACTATCATGCGGGGAGGACAAATCTACAATCAGTCTTTTCTTATGCGAATATTTGCCTTCCACGATACCAATCAGTGAAACTCTATACGAATCAAAGGGTAATTTATCATAAGGTCCGGACAGGAAACCTTTTTGGACCTCCTTTTCAATTAATTCCTGCACAACAGCTTTCTGTTTTATGGCAGAAAGTAAATTTTTACTCTTTGATGGAGATATTTACAACAGAAACTTTAGTATCAAAGCCATGTAAAAACCCTTGAATTAAATAGTCTACATACTGATTGTCGTTGTGAAATAGCAAATCCTGTTGTAATTGTCTAATGTTAATTGGCGAGGGTGAATTCAAATCCGATATGAAAGAACAATCTAGT
>MJUT01017201.1:84055-95484 GCA_002080005.1 Gigantidas platifrons | reverse complement strand
CTTAGTTCACCCCCGGTTTTTAGTGGAATTTGTGTTGTTCAATCTTCAGTTTTCTATGCAGCATTTTGTCAATCATTGTTTGTCCTTTTGTCCTTTTTCGTTTGGCCATTGTGTTGTTTGTCCTTTTGTCCTTTTTCCTTTGGCCATTGTGTTGTTTGTCCTTCGATTTACGGCTTCTTATTTAATCCTTCTGCTATCTTCTAACTTTTCCTTAAATATTAATTATATTAAACTAAATTTGAAAATAATACATATATCTAATAAACACTGACTTTTTAGCAGATGATACCCTCAGGGATTTATTGTCCACCAGTAGAAATGTTTACCTAATAATAAGCGTTTCTTGGTTAACATTCATCAAGAGCGTTCAAAGTCTAAAGATTTGAAAAGCAAATGAAAGAAAAACAATTGCATGTACATATATTATTATAATGCAGTAAATGAATTTAATGTCGTGCCGTAGTGGTCGTGATAGTATGGTAGTTGAAGTTACAAGAGTTCGAATCCCGTTCGTTGCTAGATATATTCGATGCAACATCATATGATAAAGTTTATCAGTGACTGGCAGCAGGTCGGTGGTTTTCTCCGGGTACTCAGGTTTGCTGGTGACTGCCACGATATAATTGAAATATTGTTGAAAGTGGTGTTAAACATCAGAACCCTATCCCTAACCCTGAATTTACTGTATTTTTCAGTCAACTTGAAAGGATGTAATAAATCTTGTACTGAGGAGCTCGAATATAATGTAAATATTTTTGAACGCAGTACATTTTATACAATACACCAACTGCAAGAAACAGAACAAATGTCAGTGTAATACTTCTTTATATTGTAGAATGGATTTTTCTGTGGCTGTAAAACGGAAACGGGAAACTGTTGCTGTTGCGGTGGAGGCAGACCATTGCTGCAAAGATTTGTATATGCTCCACTGACACGTTTCCTTGTGCATTATGTAAGTTATATTACTAACCACAATAACTATAAACAACATATTCAACTGTCATTTCTGTGGCCAATTTAAGATTGCTCTAAATTTAGTAGTGATGGCCAACTTTCATATAGTTCAGACCAATCAGATACAGTTAAGAAGTGGGACCATGTAAGGACTATTCCTGTCAAGGAACATTTAAAGATAAATATGGGGTAATCATCATAAATCGAAGGACAGACAACACAACGGACAAAAATAAAAAGGATAAAGGAACAAACAAAGATATAGATAGAATACACAGAAAACTAAATATTGTGTTTACCCACAAATAACGGGTGTTAACTCAAGTGGTCTGGAAGGGTTAGCAGTTCATTACTGGCTTCCGTTGAGGTATTGTGAAAAGATACGTACATCATTTGAAATGGACATTTTGTTGGAGACCTAAATACAAAAGTTTTTTTCAGATCAAATTGTGTTTGTGTGTTGCACAATTTATGGTTAATTAAGATTGTTTTGTTCATTGCGATTAGGAGCAGAAATTCAATATATATTACCATCATATAGTGTAAGGAAGTTAAGCATTTGTTACAGACTTAACTATACATCCATTTTTAAGGGCAAACACTTGGACTGAAAAGGGGCTGCCGTGATCGTAAGGTAGTTGGATTTGCAGCTACCTATGCAATCAGTGCCTATCACCACTGACGTTGCGAGTTCGAATTTCAATCAGGGAGAGGTGTACAACATTATGTCATTGAAAAAACTTAACGGTCGCCCAAGGCGACCAGATTTTCGGCTGAGAGAATATAATTTACTTTGATGCTCGCCCAGATGGCGACTGTAAAATATTTTGCAGGAACCTTATTTCTTTGAAATTTTTATTCTCAAGACCCCAACTTCTTCCCGATATCAATAAAAACTGTTCCCAAACGAAAATTCAATTGTCAAATCAGTGTGGGGAAATAGAAAGATAATTTTCGGAAACCAGTAAGTTCATTTTAATTACCAAAACCCGGCTTGGACACCCCAAGTTTTCAATGGGAAATCACGATGAATTTCAGTACATCTGTTGATGTCAAAGAAAAAAATTATTGTCATTTTTCATCTAAATACTTGTAACATTACAAGGCTCTACAGTGCGACCAAAACACTTGTATTTGCGAGTTACTTTTATAAAATGCGAGTAAAAATTCCGTATTGATAGCCAGACGGCGAGTTGATATCTCCGAAAAATTTTCATTTCCTTACCGATATATTTTTTTTCAATTTAAATTCTTAAATTGATTTTCCGCTCTTTTAAACTGCGCAATTGACTCAGACATAAAAGTTTTAAATCACATACTTTTGACTAGTCCAAATAATCCAGTCGTTATATTACGCTCCCGCTGGTCACTACATTAACGCCTGAATGCATTCATCGATTTTTTCCGTCAACCGGATGTACTCCAAAGCTATGAACTATGGGTACGAAATCAATCAAAATAAGGCACATAAAAATATTTCTGGCAAGTGCATGTATATTTTCGATTTCCCATATCCTGTTGGTAATACAACGAATGTGCCATTTCCTCTACAATTGATTTAATTGCAGATAACTGTTTTTCTTTGAAATGGAAATCGTATTTTGCATCAATTGACGATAACGCTGTGTTGATCTCCATTTTTTCACCAGGTTTGTTTACAACGGAAGACGCATCTACGCATTCTCAAAACAGAAAAGAAATTTGATTGGTCCCCTCTAAATCAGAGGGGATGACAGATATTTATCATTGGCTGCCTTCAAGCCCACTGGAGGATATCAGCCGATAGAGGGCGCTGAATTATTCGAGTTAACTTTTAACGCTTACAAGTGACCTTGATTAGCAAAAAACCAAAACCTCACAAAATTTTTCGCTAAAAATAAACCGGTTAAATCAAATGATTACAAAACTCACCTGCCTGATGCAACTTTGATGGAAGCATAAGCCAAAATACTGATGAAGGTTCGGGTTCTGAAGCTGAAAAGCTTAAATTCCAAGACGTCTCGAAGTCAGAGTTTTCGTGGCTCATTGCAATTGGTTGATGATTCCAACATTTGACTATGTTATGTTTGCAGAAAGGCTCGCAAAACAGAATTTGTCACTGGAAAAACATTTAAACGTGAAAGTCTTGTTTATCAAAATAAAACTTAAAGTCTGAAACCTGAAAAATGTTTAAATTTGGATTATGTGGTATCAGAAAAAAAACAATTCCTCAACTAAGTATCCTCTGCCTCATTCAGAACATTAATAATTATGTATAAATAAATACATATTGGAGATATATAGTACGAATTATGGCAAGTAACATTCTTTTGTTGGCGAGTGATTTTTTTTTCCTTACTAGCCAGGGACTAGTGGGTGCTGGTATGAATTGGCATAAAAAGTGGTTGGGTCCCTAAGCTTTCAGCTGGGTCCCTGGAAAAAAATTGTTGGGAGCCCGGTTGGCCCCTGGAGAAAAAATGTTAAGCTTTGTCCCTGTATGTGATAAAGTTTGTCAGTGACTTGCGACAGGTCGGTGGTTTTCTTCGGGTCCTCCGGTTTCATCCATCAATAAAACTGATCGCCACGATTTAGCTGAAATATTGTTGAAACAACAACAAACAACTTGTACTGAAAAACATATAGCATAAAATTGTGAGACTGAAGTAATTGCAAATCTTCTGCATTTTTTTGTTATTTTAGGTTATTTTCCTGGCGTTTATGGTATGGTTTAGTGCATTCTTACTCATTGAGTTGAAGGAATACATTGATGTAAACTCAATCCTGATTTACGAGTGGCTCATATATTTGTGGTTATTGTGTGATATGTTTGAAGAATACAGAGGGGTTAGTAGTTTTAGCATATGACTAAATGTCCAAAAATCTTCTCCTTGGAGACTGCAAAGTAAATTGTCATAAATGGAACTTTGCTAATTAATAGTGTCCTGTTTTTTCTTTCTTCTTTATTGATCATCCAATAAATAATCATCCGGTTTAAAGTGATGGTAACTAGGTAAATGATACAGGCTACGTTTTTAGCTGTTAGAGCTTTTGTCATTACTTGTGGTGTGATGTACGTTCGTCTTTATGTCGTAAGCTCCTCCCATTTACATATTCTATTCTTAAACATTTGTGCAAAATCAAACCAAATTTGACTAATTGTTCTTTGTGGTTCCCTTTCAAATTTATGTCCGACAACCATGTCCTCTGTTCAATATATTATTATTTCATTGTTATACCAGAATTGGTATAGCGCCCTATCAAGAAAATTACACGAAAGCACTTTACTTAGGGCTGTTCCATTAAAACATATGAGGTACCCGGGGACGGCAGTTTAAAAAAAATATATGGGTGGTTAGCCTAGCTGAGAAATCAATTCTGTGGTATTTGGTTGTCCTGCATAAATTGCTTCTATGGGTTGTTGGGTCAGGAAAAGCCTTGGTGTTTTATTTTTTCCGCCAAACTAAGATATGAAGAAGATTGTTTTTAAGGAATCTCTAGAATACTTTATTTTTTTTGTAATGTTTTGGCGCTCGAATCGTAATGTCGTCATCGTTTCCGGTCAACCGCGTTTGGCTCAGTGTGTTAGTTATACACATAGAATTAGAGTTGCCTCCCTTCGAAAACTATGGCGGATGTTGATGTTGTCACCCATGTTGTCATGTGGAGTGTGGAATCGGTGGCACTGTGGGCCTCCAAACTAGGCCCATAGTTGCCAACTCACACGCTTTTCACGTGTAATACACGCTTTTTTGCCTGTTTACATGCGCTGTTTACTTCACACGCCGGGTACACGCTTTCCAAGACTTTACACGCGATTACACGGATTTTCGTAAAAATAAATTTTCTGATTTTAGCTGTACTGCGGGATTTTTCCATCTCTCTATTTTTGTCGATCATCGTTAATGCCAAAGTTGCGATTCGCGAATGGTTTCTTTTGCACCTGTCAAGTAAGTTTGTGAGTAGTTTTTACGACCTCCTTAACAAAATCATTTTGGGAAAACGCCCAGTGGTAGGAAGAGGTCAATTTCTGGACCGGCAGTTTCATCCATTGAGCCTAATGCAAAAAGGAAACGATATTTCTGTACCTATCAAAAAGATTGGGAATCAGAGTTTAAGTGGATAAAAGGAAGCGATCGAGGGCCGAGTAATGCGTTTTGCACCCTTTGTAACTCACATATTTACATTGGATCTTCTGCCAAAAGTGATGTAATCAGACATGGTAAAACTCAGAATCACTTGAAACTTGTTTCTTTCCAAAACCAGTCAAAGCCTATTTCATCATTCCTGCCAAGTGCAAACAGTACTCTTAATGATAAGATCATTAATGCTATCATGCAAATTTAATCAAAATCACCATTGTTATGAATATGTACCAAGTGCTGAGGTATTGCAACAATCAGCCGAAAAGGCAACTGTACAGTCAGTATAATAAACGTTTACAGTAATAATGCATTTCATTTGAAAGATTTTAATTGGTGAAAAAACAAAGGATATGTGGGTAATGGCATAAAGACAACACAAAATCATCAAATTGTATGATTACAGATAAAAAAAGTTCGTCATGCGTTGTTACACGCTTTTTGGCATCTCATTTCATGTCATGACATGATTTCTCATTGCTGGAGTTTGGCAACTATGACTAGGCCCTATATTTTCAGATGTGTGTTACTAGGTAAGGAGAAGTTATGAAATTAAAGAAACAATCACTGAAACAATTCCAGCTCTTGTTTATTTTGTTCACGGTGTCAGATTGTCAACACTACAACAGCCTTGTGTCTTGTATGGATTACTCTGAATTCCTTTATTCTTGCAGGTACCTAAAGCATTTTCATAGTATAGATTTATTTGATTTTGAAGAATTCTTTTGATTCAGAAAAAAAGTTCTATCGGTTGTTGTATTTTACTGAAAAATGCTTCTGAGGGTGGTCACAAGAATCAGTAAATTGCTTCTCTGGGGGGTTGTCCAAAAATTAAAGTGCCTTAAATAAAAGTAGCAAAACATTAAAAAATAACAAATATACTTACCTGATAGACTCAGATGGACGTCCACTCCTCAAATCGACGTCCATTGACATCATTATCTCAAATCACAGTCCGATTTAATGGTATTTTCAAATTGGTGTCTTTTCCAAATTCTCAGATCTACTGCCAATTTATTGCTATAAAATAGATGTCCTTTTCACAGCGAAGAACTGTATGTGATTTTATCTTGTCACATGATGGATGTTGGTCAAGTTTGTACATCATCTGATACAATATTATGTGATAAAGTTTGTCAGTGACTTACGGCAGGTTGATGGTTTTCTCCGGATATTCAAGTTTCCTCCACCAATAAAACTGACCGCCACGATATAACTGATATATTGTTGAAAATGGCATTAAACACCATAACCCTAACCTTTTGTATGTCATTATAGACATTGATTTGAGAAAGTGAAAAATGGCCATAGATCTGAGGTACAGATGTCTGTGATGTCGAAATTGGACATGGATTTAAGGATTGGACGTCGATTAGATGCTAAACGTCGATCCGAGTCTAACACATCTACATTTCCATGATAAAGATAAAGCAACAAGAATGAATAATCTTGAATGCAGTTGATAGCAGACGGAAGAAAAAAATGGAAAAGGAGGGAATGTGAGTGCAGAAATAGGCCGAAAAGGAGCTTGAGGCGGTAGAAGAGTTGGGAGAAGGAATATGAGAAAGTGCAGGGAATGAGTATGTCACAGGATTAAGGTAGGTGCATAAATGAGAAAGAGAGATTGAGGCAGAAATGAGTTAGTGGAGTTGGGAGAGGTGATACCAAAAAGAGACAGAAAAAAGAAAATCGACGGATCAATGTAGGGAAGATGTCATAAAATCCTTAATAATAATCTAAATATACATATAAATGATGCAGTGTGAGAAACTACCGCTCATCAACTCGCCAAATACAATTGTAAAATGATTTTTGCGAGTATTTGCGTTCAAGTACCAGCCATTCTGGTGAGTTGGCATGTTTGGGTGAATTACGAAAATTTAATGCTCGTCAATTGATGTAACAAAATAAATAGTCCGAAATTAATTAAATGGATTTATTGAACGTGATTCACTTGCGTGTTCCTATAAAATAGTACCGAAACATAAGTTTTATTAAAATTGTCACTCGTTTTTTGTTGTGGACGCCATCACAAAGGCAATGTGAGCTTTTGCCATCACTTGTCGTTCGTCGTCAGTCATCCTTTAACTTTTCACATTTTAATCTTCTCCTCTGAAACTTCTCAGCTAAATGGACTGAAACTTGGTAGGAAGCATCAATGGAAGGTCCTCTATAAAGATTGCTAATTTTGTCCTGATCCATTAACAAATATGGCCACCACAGGCGATTCTAGTTTCTGTTTGGCTGATTTTTTAAATTCTTCTCCTCTGAAATTGTTTGGCCAAATGAACCGAAACTTGGTAGGAAGCATCTATGGAAGGATGGAAGGTCCTCTGTTAGGATTGCTCATGTCATCCCGATCCATTAACAAAGATGGCCACCACAGGCAATTCTTGTTTCTGATCGGTCGATTTCTAAAAATCTTTTCCTCTGAAACTACTTTGTCAAATCAACTGAAACTTGGTAGGGAACATCTATGGAAGGTACTCTATAGAGATTGTTCATTTTGTCCCGATCCATCAACAAACATGGCCACCACAGACAATTCTTGTTTCTGATTGGTTGATTTCTAAAAAAATCTTCTCCTCTGAAACTGCTTTGCCAAATAAACCTAAACTTGGTAGGATGCATCTATGGGAGGTCCTCTATTAAGATTGTTCATTTCGTCCCAAACCATTAACAAATATGGCCACCACAGACAATTCTTGTTTATGATTGGTCGATTTCTAAAAATCTTCTTCTCTGAAACCGCTTTGCCAAATGAACCGAAACGTGGTAGGAAGCATCTATGGAAGGTCCTCTATGGGAATTGCTCATTCCGTTTTGATTCGTTAACAAATATGGCCGTCATAGGCAATACTTGTTTCTTATTGGTCGATTTCTAAAACAGCTTTTCCTCTGAAACTGTTTGGCCAAATGATATGAAACTTGGTAGGAAGCATCTATGGAAGGTCCTCTATAGCGATTGCTAATTTATTTTTGATCCATTAACAAACATGGCCACCACAGGCAATTCTTGTTTTAGATTGGTCGATTTCTAGAAATCTGCTTCTCTGAAACTGCTTTGCCAAAATGAACCGAAATTTGGTGGGAAGCAACTATATGGAAGGTTCTGTATTAAGTTTCCTCAAAGCATAATGAAAGGTGAACGACACAGGCTCAGCCCACTGAGCCTCTAGTTTTATGGCAAAACAGATATTTTGTTATTTCAAACATGTTACCGTGTCGTAGCCCAAATTTCAGTGGAAGTTGATAATTATTTCATGATATAGTCATACATTTTTGATCGGAAATGGTATGCTTATTTTGTTAATATCCTAACAGTTCTAAATGTTGACCTTGGTGGCAAATTTGAATTAGGAATGAAATTAAATTCAACATGATATTTTTGTTTATAAGTGCTTGGTGCATGATGAGAACAAAGGAATGTGGACTGTGGTGTTCCCTATGTGCTGAACATATGAAAAATATTGGACACTAAGTGTCATGGAAAAAATGAGGGATCACTCACCATAATTGGCTAGTGAAATTTAATTTTGGCGAGTAGATTTCAATAGTTACTAGCCAGATTGGCAAGTAACTTTAAAAAATGGTTTCCCACACTGTAAATGTCCAGAAAAGTTTATGTCAAATTGAATATTTACTAACGAAAATCTTGTTCAAAAAGATATGTTTTGAGACATGATTTAAATGCTGAAAGCGATTCTACAGTTTTGAGGTGGAGTGGTATGTTGTTACACAAAGTTGATGTAGTCTTGTCAAGACGGCGGTTACCATAGCGCTGTTCTGGTGGTAGGTACCTGGAGAAGGTGATGGAATGTACGGTTTCAAATGAACTGGAGCCAATCCATGAAGAACACATAGAGGATACTCGATTCGATATTCTACTGGGAGCCAGTGTAAGCGGATCAGTACGGGTGTGATATGATCCATCTTCTTTGTCTTTGTTATGAGTAGGGAAACTGTGTTGTTCACTCTCTGGAGTTTATCTGTTAAATGTTTGGTAATACCATATAACAAGGTATGGCCGTAATCCAGTCGTGATGTCAGTAGCCCATTCACAAGTATTTTGCATGCATCTACAGAAATGAAAGGACGAAGGCATCCAATGTTCCGAATGTAAAAATAGCATGACCTAGATATGTTATTACATTGCTTTTCCGTGTTATGGTTCTATTTAAATATGCACCAACATTTTTAGCATATGTTGTATCGTGTATAATGTTACCACCAAGCGAAATGCTACAATCTGTCAGTTCCGTCGCCCTGCAATTTGGAGCAAGTTTAAGCACATCCACTCGCGTATGTCATAGAGGCAAGACGTGAGCTTCATGGACATATCGCTCAAATTGTCACATGGCTGTAAATCTTGAAATCATCGGCATAGCAATGGTAGTCCATGTTGTGGTCTCCAATTTGTTTAAAAAATATGCAGTAGAATCTCGGTCCAAATACTGAACCTTGGGGTACACCAATTGTGAGTGCTCATGAATCCGACAAAGCAGAACCAATGGCTATTCACTGTGACCTCTCACTTGGGTATGACTTTATCCATGATAATCCTGATCTGGATATTCCAAACGCTGGTACAAAATTCCATGATCAATGACGTTGAAAGCAGCAGAGAGTTCTAGCATGACCAGAATGGAACAACTGTTATTGTCCAATGCTTTTGCAATGTCATGTATTGTAGATTCTTTCTGATGATTTTGATCTTCCCTAGAAATAAATCGCTGAATCTATTCGACAATTCAGTGTCGCTATCACTAGTCAGCAAAACGGCATCCTGATTTTTCCCCTTTAACCTGTTTGTAGATTTGTATATTTTTAGTGTCATTTCCGCATTCAAATATGTTTTTCGAGTAGTAGTCCTGCTTACTTTGGAAAAGAAGTCCAGGACTCGCGTTGTGAAGGTTGACTTTGCTTTTTCAATGGTCAAAAGCGAAGTTCAAGTCGCCTTCTAATTGTGAAGAGTTGCCCTTTGTCACCCGTATATTTTCTCCAGGTGTCATGAAAATGTCGATATCTAGTTTATTGAAATCTACCGTATCTGTTTTGAAAGAGTTTTCTTCAAAAGTAATCCACTACGGTTTATACACTTGAATTTTGTTCATTAGAACTTGTGTTTATTATTTATATATGTCCGACTTAAAATAAAACTTTGTGTTTTTGTAAACAAACAATGGCACCATATGTTTATATTTATATATGCCCGGCTTAAAATAAAACTATTTGTGTTTTTGTAAACAAACAATGGTGCCATAATATTGGAAAGAGGATGCAATCCGGTACTGTTTTGCGGGAAATGTTGACCGAAATTTTTGTCCGAAGATACACCTTGATGAAAAGTATTTTGTATAAAGTTATGTACAAATGACGAAAGATGGTCTTGGCATTGATGGCAATTAGATTTTGGTTCAAAGTTGACTATTATTTTGCCCTATGATGACTTTTATACAGATATTTCATGTTTGGGAGTGGTATTTGCGAAAAATACCAGTCGAGAGACGAACAATTTTCCGAGCCGAATGGCGAGGGAAATTTAGTCTCAAGACATGAAATATCTGTTTAATTACACCGAATATTATTTAGAACACTGGCTAAATAAATAATACCTTTTGTTTGTCGTTTTCACGACGTATCTGTTTAATTCTATCGAATGATGTTACATAAAACGCACAACTGATAACGTTTTACACATTTTGTTACAAGCGTCTCAGTGAAGGGTAAAAACTGCAAATGCGATTGTTACATAAAACGCACAACTGATAACGTTTTACAAATTTTGTTACAAGCGTGTCGGTGAAGGGTAAAAATGCCAAATACCATGAAAAAAAGTTAAATCTTATGCAAATACACCTACATGAAGTAAAAATTATGCAAGTTCACAATGCAAGGCCTGAATTTGTAGAAAATATCTCGGCTATTAACCAATCCGAATCCAGCATTCTTACATAAGGTGTAATTAGTCCCCAATCGGCAAAGCCGATGGGGACTATAGTTTTAGGTTCCGTCCATCCGTGTGTCCGTCCGTCACATTAAAATTTTAAGTTTTCCTGACTGTTTTTTTTAGGTCCTTTGAGATATTGACTTGATATTTGGTATGTGGTTATATCTAGATGAGTTACCGTTTAAGCTCGAATTTCGTTCCGGTCGAATGATATTTGGATGAGTTATGGCCCTTGAACTTGTATTTTTTGTTCAAATTTTAAGTTTTCCGGACTTTTTTTTGTACGTCCTTTGATATATTGACTTTATATTTTGTATGTGGCTATATCTAGATGAGTTACAGTTTAAGTTCGAATTTCGTTCCGGTCGAATGATTTTTGGTTGAGTTATGGCCCTTGAACTTGTAAT
>MJUT01017201.1:66064-76446 GCA_002080005.1 Gigantidas platifrons | reverse complement strand
CAATTTCTAAAATTCTTCTCCTCTGAAATTTGTAGGAAGCATCTATGGAAGGTCCTCTATAAAGAATGCACATTTTGTCCCGATCGGTTAACAAGCATGGCCGCCATAGGCAATTCTTGTTTCTGATTGGTCAATTTCTAAAAAAATCTTCTCTAAAATCGCTTAGCAAAATGTACCGAAACTTGGTATGAATTAGCATCTATGGGAGGTCTTCTATAAAGATTGCTCACTTTGTCACGATCCGTTTATAAACATGGCCGCCACAGGCAATTCTTGTTTCTGATTAGCCAATTTCTAAAATTCTTCTCCTCTGAAATCCCTTAGGGAAATAAACTGAAACTTGGTAGGAGGCATTTATTGAATGTCCTCTATAAAGATTGCTAATTTCGTCACGATACATTAACAAACATGGCCACCATATACAATTCTTGTTTCTGATTGGATGATTTCTAAAACGTCTTCTCCTCTGAAATCACTAATCCAAATGAATCGAAACTTGGTAGGAAATATCTATGGAAAGTCCTCTATAAAGTTGCTCATTTAGTCCCGATCCGTTAACAAACATGGCCACCAAAGGCAATTCATGTTTCTGGATTGGTGTATTCCTAAAAAAAATCTTCTCCTTTGAAATCCCTTGGCCAAATGAACCAATATTTGGCAGGAAGCACCTATGGAAGGTTCTGTATAAAGTTTCCTCAAAACAGAAAGAAAGGTGAGTGACACAGGCTCAGCCCACAGAGCCTCTCGTCTTAAATTTGATATTTGGACATTGATTATAACATTTCAGCTGAAGGACCTGTTCCGCTTTATTGGAATATTGTTTATATTTATGATTGGAGTTGGTGTTCTTTATCACTCCAATATGTATCCAGCACACTACGACTTGTGGAACAATGCAGGATGGACATACTGGAGAATGTGGAAGATCATATCTATCCCATACTGGCAGATCTATGGTGAACCCAATTTGGAGATATTTGAGGGTAATTATAACAACTGTATTTTATTTAATTTATAATCATCATCGGGAACATTATAAGTCAAACATTTCGAAAGCAAAATAATTTAAAAGTTGCAGGAGCAAAAAAACCAAACAACCCAGACATGATAGTCAAAATCGGCTAAGGGCACCTATGCTGCTGAGGTAGGTGAACCTTAGTTTTAATTATATTATAGTTACATTAAGAATACACTTGATTGTAATATAAAGACAATATAAGTACATTGTTGGCAAATATAACATTTATTTGTACGAGCTTTAAAAACACAAGTTGGTCAAATAGTACTTGCACAACATCAATCTTCAAAGATTCAAAATATTGCTAAACACCTGTCTCACCTCCATGACATGTTGTCTCTGCCGACAATGTCCCTAACGATATGTTTTTTGTGTGTAAATCACATTACATATACTGCTTGATAAAGGAATTAGGTATTGACAATTCATTTTGCAACCCGACAAAAGAGGAAATCCTTGACAATCATAGGTCTGTTTTGCTTTCCAATAGATGAAGAACTGGATCTACCGTCACTCTACTGGATTCGTAAATTACACAAGTGTCCTTTCAAACAGTGTTATATTGCTGGGTCTGTCAAATGATCCAAGATACCTCTTTCCAAATTATTAACATCTATTCTATCGGCACTCAAAACCAGGATTCGGAGTTACTGTGACACTATCTACTCAAGGGGTGGTGTGAATCAGATGTGGATTCTGAAGAACTCTATAAGCCTTGGTAGAGTGCACACAATCAAGGTCCCTCTCCGGCAATGTCATAATAGCATTTGACTTCTGTACTCTACACAACTATTTGGCACTCAAAGCTAAAAGATAGATTAAAGGAATTAGTTCAACTGTGTTTCCGAAAAAAGATACAACGCAGATACAAATACATTGTCTTTGGAAGGGACAAATCTTATTTTGTAAGAAAAAAAAACCACTCTGATTCTGCCAAAAGGTTCTCTGAAACTGATTGACAATATATATGTTATGTTTGTTGGACGTGTTTTTCAAGAGACAGTTGGCACACCTATGGATATATACTGTGCTCCTCTTCTCACCGACTTTTTCCTTTATTCGTACAAGACATGCTTCATACTGGGGCATCACAAGAAAAATGAAAATTCTTTAATTTCATGTTCCGCGATATAAATGATGAAGTTTGGTGACTTTGTTGATCTCATCTATTCCATTGCGATATAGAAACAAGATACCACAGATACAACTAGGTCTGTTTGATACCTTGATCTACACCTCGCTATAGACAGTGAGGACTGGTGAAGAAGAAAAAAAGGTCTAACATACCTGGCCACTGGGCTCAATTCAGATTGGCTAGGAACAAGTGTAATAAACTTATTACAAATGCAAAGGCGTCATATTATTCTAGTATATCTGAAAAAATGAATTCAGAAAAATCTGGTAGTAAAAACTGGTGGGCTCTAGTAAAACGTCTAGTTGGAAATTCCGACAATAGTCGATCCATACCACCAATTGAACTTGATGGAGAATTAGTATTTGACGACATAACAAAATCTGATCTGTTCAATGACTTTTTCTGTTCACAGACCCAGTTAGACGACACCCAACATTCACCACCAGACATACCAAATATACAGACTGACGGACTTGAACAAATTGTTATAACCGAGAATGAGGTAGACGACATGTTAAAAATTCTAGACACTACTAAGGCTACTGGAGCAGATATGATTAATCCGCGACTTCTAAAAGAAGCCTCGTTCATACTAAAATATCCTTTGTGTAAACTTTTTAATTTGTCTCTTACTTCATGTAGTTTCCCATCGGAGTGGAAGGCAGCTAATGTAACACCGATCTTCAAGCAGAACAATCCCAGTAATTTAAAAAATTATCGTCCGATTTCGCTTTTAAGTGTAGTGGGAAAGGTCATGGAACGTTGTGTATATAAGCACATCTACAATTATTTGTTAGAAAATGAAATCATATCCTCTAATCAGTCTGGATTTACCCCTGGCGATTCGGCAGTTAACCAGCTAATATATATCACGAATGAATTTGGGAATGCTTTAGATAAAGGGAAAGAAATTAGGGTAATATTTTGCGATATCAGTAAAGTGTTTGACAGGGTATGGCACAGGGGACTGCTTAGGAAACTGAGATCTATAGGTATTAATGGACAATTACTTGCCTGGATTGATAGTTATTTATCAAATAGGAAACAAAGGGTAGTTATAAATGGCTGTACTTCGGATTGGGAAAATATCCATGTGGGTGTTCCCCAGGGATCAATTCTGGGCCCTCTGCTCTTCATTACTTACATAAATGATATAGTTGCTGATATTAACTCGTCTATTAAGTTATTTGCGGATGACACAAGTCTTTACTTAATCGTAGATGACCCTTTAGATACAGCGGAAACATTGAACGGAGACTTAACTAAAATACACGACTGGTCTATGAAATGGTTAGTTAAGTTCAATCCCCAGAAAACAGAAACATTGAAAATTTCTAGGAAGACTAACAGACCATTTCATCCACCACTTGTGATGGACAATAATATTATCTCCTCTGTGACGGAGCATAAACACCTTGGACTTACCAGGGGCGGATCCAGGATTTTAAGTTAGGGGGGTGAATGTATAAAAATCTTGCCGAGCGGAGCGAGGGGCGAAATTTTTTGGGGTATTTCGTGTGAAAAATAACGATTTTACGCAAAAAAATCATATTTTTTCAAATTTTAGGGGGGGGCGCGCGCCGGGTGTGCCCCCCCCTGAATCTGCCTCTGCTTACCATATCTGATGATGGGACCTGGGGAAAGCATATAGATATGATATAAAAAAAAAGGCGTATGCTAGAGTTAATATTCTGAGAAAATTTAAGTTTATTCTTGACAGAAAAACACTAGAAAAGATTTATGTCTTTCATTCGTCCATTACTAGAATATGGAGATGTCATTTGGGACAATAAGTCAGTGTCATTGATAAATAAACTAGAGAGCATTCAGACAGAGGCCACCAGAATTGTAACTGGGAGTACCCGTTTGGTTTCTATTAATAAGTTATACACGGAAACGGGTTGGGAAAGATTGAGCGAGAGAAGGGAACAACATAGATTGGTATATTTCTTTAAAATGTCGAAGAGTTTAACTCCTCAGTACCTAAGCAACATTGTGCCAATAAACCTACGCAGTATCCATGACCATAACATTCGACATTCCGCAATAATTCCACCGGTCAGAACACGCACATCTTTATATTCAAACTACTTCTTACCACAAACTGTCCGTTCATGGAATCTTCTCCCGGAAACTGTTAAAAACTGCACTTCACTATCTTCATTTAAGTCACACCTTAGAACACGCTTTATTAAGCATCCATTCTATTATTATGTCGGTTCTCATCATGGACAAATTCTCCACGCAAGATTGAGAATGGAGTGTAGCTCATTGAACTCACATTTGTACCAGAAAAATATTGTAGATTCACCTAGCTGTGTTTGTGGTTCGATAGAAACATCTGAATATTTTTTATTTCATTGTCCTCGCTATAATATCTCCCGACAACGTTATATAAACTCCCTGCACCTTCCTATACAACTAAATCTCGACATCTTACTATTAGGATCTAATGAACTAACAGCTCATCTAAACTCTGAGATCTTCTTAACAGTTCAAAAATTTATTCCGAGTAGTAAAAGATTCACCTCTTAATCTTCACCTGCACTAAAGCTAACTCAAACGCACCCAATTTCCTTTCTTCTCTTTACACAAATTCTATTATAATATAGTAGTGTACGTAATTGTCCTATCTTTCGAAACAAATCATAAAGTATAATGTATAATTTACCTTTGGGAGACGAATTTATATAAGCTCAATAGCTTGTTTTCGGATCCCTTTAATTGATTCAATTGCAGTTGTATTTGTCTCACTATGTATATTTATGATGTGTCTTAATTAATAAAATACGTTTACACTAAGAAGAAAACTTTACGACAAAAGAGATGATTTAAATTTCCCCATTGTGAACTTTCCATTTATATGTATAGTCCGCTTGACTTCTATTAAACCTACAGAAAAAAAATTCTTAAAAATCCAGTTTTCAAATCAACAATTTTATTTCTAGATGTATATATATGATATACACAAACTCTGAAAATTAATTTCAAAATTTTTGGTCAATTATTAGAAAAGTTATCCATTAGGTCTCTATGTTAATTATATTTTCTGAAGTGTAAAAATCTGGCTGGAGTGAGTACAAATAACAGACTGTACCATGTGACATAGGACATTTAAATATTAATGGACATCAATAACAATTGACAATCACCTTAATGGTCAGTTGATGAGTAGCCTTTTAATATTTCAATGTCCTATGTCACATGGTGTAATGAAATATACATTGAAAGCACATGTCTGTTATATTGTTTTGATGGTTGGGCTCTTACACTATTTGTACTCACTCCATGCAAATTTTTATACTTCAGAAAATTAACATAGAGACCTATTAATGGGTAACTTTTTTAACAATGGACCAAAATTTTTTAAATTAATTGTCAGAGTTCGTATATTCATATATTAATATACATCTAAAAAAAAATTGTTGATTTGAAAACTGGATTTTTAAGAATTGTTTTCTGTAGGTTTTATGGAAATCAAACGGACTATAGCAACAGTCCAGCAGCACCTGCATATGGAGTATATATATGTCTGTATAAAGCAATGGTTAAATACACCTATGGCAATATAAATATGTTTTATTCAACATTTAATTTATAATTTTACTGTCATTTTATTGTAGACAATAGTACAACACCCTGTACAACAATACAAAGTGAATGGGAATCTAATCCAGATATAGAACGATGTAATCAGTATGACTGGGTTCTCATTCTCATCGCTGCACTTTACATGTTGATGTCAAACTTGTTACTGGTCAACCTCATTATTGCTTTATTCAGGTATGGTTCTATTAAATATATTTTATTAATAATTTAATGTTCTCTTTGATAATATCTTTTTTCCAACATTCGCTTTACACTGACATGGTATATTAGGCCAGCCTTAAAAATATGTTTGTTTCCCCTTTCCGACCCTAGCTTGAAAGATCTGGGTAGGTAGGTCGGTAAATTATTATTTTTTTATCAAGCACGATTCAGGCAGACAGACAAACTGATTCTATACACCCAATATCTTTGTTTATTGTCATATTATCTGTGCAATTGTAATCATAGAATGTAATTTATGCTGTCCCTTGTGGGACCTTGATTGGAAAAAATATCCATTGTCAGAAAGTGATGTCTTTGTATGTTGGGGCATAATTCTAATAATAAAACCCTATATGCTCGCTTACTCACAAGGGTTTTAACGGAATGCCATTACACGTAATGGAGCAGCCGCCAAGATTTTTTGTGCTCGCTTACAGAGTTTCTGACGCCTGCATTTATCAATAATAAGACATAACCTTTCCTTTTGTCCACTATTATAACAAGTTTGTATCACCTACCAGTATTTTAGAATGTAATTCCCACAAAATAAAAATCTGTTTACGTTCAACATTTTGAATTTCGTCATTTGTGGTCATTTCCGGTCAAAGCCTCGCTTTGGTATTTTCCTTATTTGGATGTCGATACCATATTTGGCGATTTGAGGCGTGAATGTTTACATCAGCCGTAGTGAAATCGTAGTAAGAAATACCATATTTAGAAAAGCTCCGCCTTCCTTAGTTTCCGGTTATGGCGAACGATCGATAAATTTGAACAAGGTTGTTGCTACCTTTGAAAAGCATACATTTCTCAGCCAAACCGATTTAACAAGGACTGGGATCATCAGTAATAGTTATAATGAAATGTTTGAAGCGTAAATAATGAGTTTTTATGTTCAACTGCAATTTATTTTTTTGCTCCATTGTGATGAATGGGACCGCCTTGTAGCTCTGTTGAGACACAAGTTTGTCACAGGAGCTGCATTATTGCAGCTAGTTGGGCCATATCAATGAAAAGATTGAAGACTGAACAGTTTTTATTTGACTTTCAAGGCAAAACATTTTTCTTTTTAGCTCACCTGGCCGCCACAGGCAATTCATGTTTATGATTGTATGCTTTCTGAAAAAAATCTGTTTTTCTGTGGAAAGAGAGATAACTCTAATTTAAATATTGACATTTACTTTAGTATAATACAGTTAAAATGAATCTGTATAAAAAAATGTGACTGAGATACCCATCCTAATCCATATATATTTATGATCAGGATGACTAGGCAAATTAAATGTATTATAGCTCAGGCCCCGGGGGTCATACCCCACCCCCTACCTGAAGTGAACTTTTTAATGGTTGAGATCCCCACCCCTAAACCATATATATTTATGATCAGGGTGACTAGGCAAATTAAATGCCTGATAGCTCAGGCCCCGGGGGTCATACCCCACCCCGTACCTGAGGTGAACTTTTTAATGGTTGAGATCCCCACCCTAAACCATATATATTTATGATCAGGGTGACTAGGGAAATGCCTTATAGCTCAGGCCCTGAGGTTATACACCACCCCCTACCTGAAGTGAACTTTTTAATAGTGGAGATTGACTAGGGAAATTAGATGCCTTATAGCTCAGGCCCTGGGGGTCATACCCCACCCCCTACCTGAGATGAACTTTTTAATGGTTGAGATCCCCTCCCCTAAACCATATATATTTATGATCAGGATGAATAGACAAATTAAATGCCCCAAGAGTTGAGGTCAGAGGTCATCCCCATCCTTTACAGGAAGCTTTTATTTTTGGCCAAGTATAAAACAAGACACAAATGATTTTGACTTGCAACTAGTTTTAGTTAGTTGTCCGAAGGGACAAGTTAAAAAAAATGTTAATGTAGAGGCCTTTGGGAAGCACCTATAGGTTATGGAATGTTCTGTATTAAGTTTCTTCAGAGAAAAATGCAAGGTGAGCGACACAGGCTCAGCTCAGTGCTGAGCCTCTAGTTTATTATTTTAAGAGGTTTCTTTTGGGAATTGGTTTCCCACTCTGTTTACATGTGTTACAAACAGGTAATACTATTTTATATTTCTGAGAAGTTCCACTTCAACTTAGGTACAAAATGTAGCTTCAAACTCAGAAGCCATGCTTCTATGAATATTTGAAACAGTCAGGACTCTAGGTTTTTTTAGTAGCGATGACTCATGGTACGTTCCGGAAGAGAATTACCTAATATGAATCCAATGACGGAATTGGACATGGAAAAATTCCGGAAACGGAAAATCGTAAACAAAAAATTTGTTCAAATTTGTAAAATTTTATCAGTCACGACGATTTCAGCGAGTCGGTCGCAAAGGGGAAACAAACAATATTTTAATTTAGGCCTTAGATATATTAATTACTGAAATTTACAGTTCCTAAAAAACATAATGTAATTATTAGTAAAACTAAGGTTCTCCTCCCTCATGCATACATGATAGGTGACCATTGGCTAGGCCAAAAAAAAAAATATGTGAGTTTACTGTCACATGCCAAAAAAATCTAGGGTCGATCAGTCGGCATTTAATTTTGTTTATACCCCCTGCAAAAAAAGTTTGGGGGGTATATAGGAATCACCCTGTCCGTCCATGTACCTTGTAAGCGCAACTCCTCCTAAACGGCTTATTGGAATTTTATGAAACTTTACACACTTATAGTACACTACCTGCAGATGTGCATGAAAGAATATGGTTACTGTCCACAATTTAAAAGGGGAGATAATTCAACTTATACTTTCACGAAAAAAGGGGGGGGGCATGTACCTTGCAAGTGCAACTCCTCCTAAACTGCAAGCAGGGGTTATCACTATTGCCAAAATCGGAAATAGTCGTTCCGGAATCCTATCCCGGTATTTCATTTTCGAAATTTCCGTTAAGCCGCCATTTGTCAGAAGCTCTTTATGACGAGTTACACAGTTTTTCTACCTTCTTTGCTCTTAATTTCGACAAAAAGCTATCGGTTGAATAAATAAAACATTGCTGCTGATTAAACAACAAAAATGGTTATCCGAATTCTGTGTAGAAATTGATAGGGTTGCTAGCAAAAATTAGGGTAGGTCGGTAAACTCACATATATTTTTTTTGGCCCTACCCTGTTTGGGACCTTTTGTTTTATTTCTCCGACAAACTTTTAAATATTTTGTCTTTGAGCGTACATGATGATGGTAATATTTTGTCTTTGAGCGTACGTGATGATGGTAATATTTTGTCTTTCAGCGTACGTGATAAAGGTAATATTTTGTCTTTGAGCGTACGTGATGATGGTAATATTTTGTCTTTCAGCGTACGTGATGAAGGTAATATTTTGTCTTTGGGCGTGCATGATGATGGTAATATTTTGTCTGAGCATACGTGATGATGGTAATATTTTGGCTTTGAGTGTACGTGATGGTAATATTTTGTCTTAGCGTACCTGATGATGGTAATATTTTGTCTTTGAGCATGCGTGATGATGGTAATATTTTGTCTGAGCATACCTGATGATGTTAATATTTTGTCTGAGCGTGCGTGATGATGGTAATATTTTTTCTGTGAGCGTACATGATGATGGTAATATTTTGTCTTTGAGCGTGCGTGATGATGGTAATATTTTGTCTGAGCATACGTGATGATGGTAATATTTTGTCTGCGCGTACGTGATGATGGTAATATTTTGTCTTTGAGCGTACGTGATGATGGTAATATTTTGTCTTTGAGCATACGTGATGATGGTAATATTTTGTCTTTGAGCGTACGTGATGATGGTAATATTTTGTCTTTGAGCGTACGTGATGATGTGAATATTTTGTCTTTCAGCATACGTGATGATGGTAATATTTTGTCTTTCAGCGTATGTGATGAAGGTAATATTTTGTCTTTGAGCGTACGTGATGGTGGTAATATTTTGTCTTTCAGCGTACGTGATGAAGGTAATATTTTGTCTTTGAGCGTGCATGATGATGGTAATATTTTGTCTGAGCGTACGTGATGATGGTCATATTTTGGCTTTGAGTGTACGTGATGGTAATATTTTGTCTTAGCGTACCTGATGATGGTAATATTTTGTCTTTGAGCATGCATGATGATGGTAATATTTTGTCTTTCAGCATACGTGATGATGGTAATATTTTGCCTTTGAGCGTACGTGATGATGGTAATATTTTGTCTGAGCGTACGTGATGATGGTAAATTTTTGGCTTTGAGGGTACGTGATGATAGTAATATTTTGTCTGAGCATACCTGATGATGTTAATATTTTGTCTGAGCGTGCGTGATGATGGTAATATTTTGTCTTTGAGCGTACATGATGATGGTAATATTTTGGCTTTGAGGGTACGTGATGATGGTAATATTTTGTCTGAGCATACCTGATGATGTTAATATTTTGTCTGAGCGTGCGTGATGATGGTAATATTTTGTCT
>MJUT01017201.1:6974-19157 GCA_002080005.1 Gigantidas platifrons | reverse complement strand
ATAGTGGTGGGACAGGCACTTCAAACAATAGTGGTGGGACAGGCACTTCAATCAATAGTGGTGGGACAGGCACTTCAATCAATAGTGGTGGGACAGGCACTTCAATCAATAGTGGTGGGATTAAACTAGTTTTATTGGCCTAAACCTCTCATTTTAGTGAAATAATGTGGTGATACTTGATATTATAAATACATGTAATACAGGAGTGTTGAATGGTGAATGACTGCAAAAACAAAAACATTGGATGATATCTGATTTAACTTTCTACAGAAAAATATGAACAAAAGAAAGATGATAAACTAAAGGAAGAAGATAAATCAAAGGAAGAAGATAAGCCAAAGGAAGAAGATAAACCAAAGAAAGAAAATATATTCCAGGATTTGTTAATATGGGCATTATTTGCTAACCGACCAAAAGATGGCAACTTTATTCTGGATGAAATGTGAAAACCAATTATGTAAGAATTTAAACAAGGACTTCTATTATTCATCAATTGCTTGATTTTGCAATAATTGTAATACACATTTTATGCATGTGAAAACGATGAGTGAGAGAGTTAGTTACATCTGGGAACGTAGCTATAATCTGACAGACTGTTAGTTCAATAGTCTGAGAGCCCGATAGTCTGAAAGTTTGATAGTCCGACAGAGATGTGTTTATTTTTTACTTTCACCATTCAAGTAAGAACAGCAACAAAGTAAAAATTCGTGGGAATACATCTAAAGATCGAAAGCTTTAGTTTGACCAATTTTCTTGAATATTTGTTTGAATTTGTACTATATCGCGGAATTTTAATTTAAAAATCTCAAAGTGGCGACCATACGATATTCGAGGGGGATTAATTTTGGATCAAATTAAATCTTTTTGTCTCCTTTTCCGTTAAATTTGATTTTTCGACAGAGCCAGTGTAGCAGGCAATTTGTTCCGTACTGAAAAGACTGTCTTGGTAAGATGAGCCTATCGGAACGATTGGCAAAAGCTACATATTTCGGGTCTAGGCAAAATATGCGGACCTTTTTTCTTTGAATTCTCTAAAGTAAATGTCTTGAAAATTAATTTGACCAAAATATTTTTAATATATGCTTCAGTAAACCACTTAAGAATCTTTCAACACCTGTTTTTAATATATGCATCAGTAAACCACATTTCAATGAGATGATGATGATGAGGTTCACTTTGCATTAAACCAAACACACTTATTTGGATCTTTATAGTACTAGCTCACTGAAACAACAGTTGCTGCATTCGGACACATTATCCTTATTCTGAGCCAGCCAGCATTTGTTCTTATTGTGTAATACTGCGTGTTTGCGGAGAAGCAATAAATACCAATATTATAGTTATCAGTTTAACCCGACCGAGGCTTGAACCAACTATCTACTATACTCCAGGCAAGCACTGATATGGTTGACACGGTGAATGTGTAGTAATCAAATATCATGAAGAGAACTCAATTTAAGGGTTAGGGTTAAGGAGTTTACTGCCAATTTCAACAATATTTCGGTTATATTGTGGCCGTCAGTTTTATAAGTGGAGGAAACCGGAGAAAAACACTGACCTGTCGCAAGTTATTGACAAACTTTTTCACATAATGTGGTATTGAGTACACCTTGCCATCAGCGGTATTTGAACTCTCACCTTTGGTGGCGATAGCACTGATTACATAGGTAGTTGTAAATCCAACTACCATATGATCACAACCACTATGGCCCCATTCAGTTTAAATTTAAATAAATGTACAATAAGAAAATAAACAACTTAAAAATTATTAATGCTATAATTAATTTCATTTCATTATAGATAACATCTCTTTGGTGGTTATTGTTGTAATTGTAATACCATTATTTAATGTTGTAATGATTAATACTTTAGTAACAGCCATTCTAGCATGTTGTGTGTTGACAAGAATGGTGGAAAAAGCGAGTAGAGGGAAAGACATGATCTTGTTTGATGCTTTCACACAACATGCAAGGTAATTTGATGTATATTTAACACTTTTTGTATTTCCAATCGGCGGAAATAATAATGTGTATGTTCTCATCTGAAAATAACTAAGGGGTAATGAGAAGCCGTCCATTGAAGAAGGACAGACAATAAGTCATGAATAAGGAAAGGATGGGATTTTAGTTACCACAAGCATAACATATCCATGGTTATTTGTGACACAGATATTACATAGCAGTTAACCAAGTCATGATTGTGACCGTAAAGTAATGACTTCAAATTAACCACTAGGAGACCTTGGCTCAGTAGCTTGTTAGCAGCAACCCTCAAGGAAATCATGATAGGAACCACAAGCTCTGGAATATCGTATCAACCGATAGATGTATTTTCCATTCTAAAATGACTTCCTTCATTCACGGTGGTAAGTCGTTACGGACACTTTCAGGAGAAACGGCACATTTATGATAAAACAACGGACCTTTTCAGGTAAAAACATGGCAAAGAGATGGATGACGATGGGGATATCGAAGATTTAAGCAAGACGAACAGGTTTATATTGATTTTAATCTTTTTCACGGAATGAAAGGATTATCAAAGATTTTGTTTAGAATTACTTTTTTCAAATATTCAACATAATCAACTTTGCTTTTCGCAGTCGCGGAGAACATTTTTTTCTTTTGTCCTAAAAAATGCTAAAAAGCTCTTAGAGTTGCAATTTAAATTGTACTTTTTATTTTACTAAATATATATTTGAAGTTTAACAAATGGTGCTCCTTGTCATTAGATTATCAAAATACTCGCACACGAAACAAATTATAAGCAACGGCCACTTTATGATTGTCGTTTTTATTGGCACCGGAATAATTTATGATATAATTGGCAAAGGATAATTTGATACAAATTCTACAAATATAAAATGCAATATATTTATTAGCACAGGGATGAGTTGTATAATACATGGGGTACGTTCTTCCTTCAAAATGTGCTTCGGTCCATGCTTTTACAATCCCATAAAACTACTAATGATTGCAGAAACAAGACATTGTCATTGTTCGGTTCCAGATTTGAACTATTGCAAAGATTGACATCTATGTACATGTACTTCATTTCAAATTGAATAATTATGTGAAATAAAAATAAACAATTAATAAGAAAAAAAATATATAAACAGAATATTGCAGGAACAACCTGGATGCATTAGTAAAAATCACAATTTTTATTTAACAGTTTAAGAATGGCCCTTCTTCTTTGAATGTTAAAACGATCCACATGTTGAGCACTGGAAACGCTCTGAAACCTTGTGTGTCTTTTTAGCTCGCCTGTACGAAGTACAGGGAGCGAGCTTATGTCATCACCTGTGCGTCGTCGTCGGCGTCCAATGTTAACGTTTGCGTTTAGGTCCAATGTAGACAAACTACTTGGCCCAGGTTGATGAAACTTCACATGTGAGTTTGTCATGGACCGTTAAAAACACCGCACACAAATATAGGTCACATTGACCTACTATTTTTGCCTGAATGACATCGACATTTTTGCGTTAATGTTTGCGCTTAGGTCCAATGTAGACAAACTACTTGGTCCAGGTTGATGAAACTTCACATGTGAGTTTGTCATGGACAGTTAAAAACACCGCACACAAATATAGGTCACCATGACCTACTATGTCTGCCTGAATTACTTCGACATTTTTTCGTTAATGTTTTGCTCTTAGGTCCAATGTAGACAAACTACTTGGTCCAGGTTGATGAAACTTCACATGTGAGTTTGTCATGGACAGATAAAAAGACCGCACACAAATATAGGTCACCATGACCTACTATTTCTGCCTGAATTACTTCGACATTTTTGCGTTAACGTTTACGTTTACGTTTATGACCAATGTAGACAAACTACTGGGTTCAGGTTGATGAAACTTCACATGTGAGTTTGTCGTGGACAGTTTAAAAACACCGCACACAAATATAGGTCACCGTGACCTACTATTTCTGTCTGAATGACTTTGACATTTTTGCTTTAACGTTTGCGTTTAGGTCCAATGTAGACAAACTGCTTGGTCCAGCTTGATGAAACTTCACATGCGAGTTTGTCATGGACAGTTAAAAACACCGCACACAAATATAGGTCACCGTAGCCTACTATTTCTACCTGAATGACTTCGACATTTTTGCATTTTAACATTTGCGCTTAGGTCCAATGTAAACAAACTACTTGGTCCAGGTTGATGAAACTTCACATGTGAGTTTGTCGTGGACAGTTAAAAATACTGCACACAAATATAGGTCAAAATGACCTACTATTTCTGCCTGAATGACTTCAACATTTATAATATATTAAAAAATAGGTAATACATTTACATGTTAAGACCTGTTTTACTATTACATTTATATGTCCATTTTGAATACCATTTTGGCTAAGCTGAAGTATTGCTCTTAACCAAATTAAACACTAACCACATGGTTATGACATTCACATGTAACTATAGATTGCACAGGCGAGCTGGATGGTCTGCCTTGCAACCAGCTATTTTTGTGCTCTGCCAAATACCTTTCAGCTTTACTGCAGATACTACAACAATGTTCTTTCGTATTTTTTTCTGACAAATGTTGATATGCTTTCTTTTAGTCAAGAAAATATTTTGTTACAAATATCGCAGGAATATATCATCACACCCTCATGTTTGGCTTTGTGTGCTTCAATGTCATGTTTATAATTGAATTGTTTGCCACACACATCACACATAAATTTATAATTCTTTGAATGCCTTCTTACATGATTTTGTAGCTCTATTTTAGATTTAAAAGTTTGTGGATATTCCTCACATTTTAATGAAAATGATGTATATATTAGTTTCTCATGATTTTTTTAAGTCATAGTTTCAATATAAAGTTTTGTCACATACAGAACTTGAAGCATCATGTTGCTTCATTAGATGCCTTTTGAGGTGAGCTTTTGTTGAAAACACTTTGTTGCATTTGTCACATTTAATAGATTTATCTGTTTCAAATGTTTCTTCGGCATGTTCAGGTACAGGTTCTTCTGTTACCGGTTCCTATTGTAGGACCTCAATTGTTGAATTATCAGATTCAGAAGTCTGAAAAAGCAAAAATATCTACTCAAAAATCAATTAGTCAGGGTTATGTTACAAAGTAACAAAGAGGTTTAAATTGTCTTTACTCAAAAAGTTATATGAAAGATACCATCCGCTTGTTGAAGGTATGAAATCTCTGTTTCTCAAATTGGAACTGACTTAATTTGGTTAGAGCTGTTCCCATTTTCCGGATATGACTATCATCGGAATTAATCACATGCACATGCAACCCGACGAGTGTATAGCAATAGGCAGGAACTAAGCACCCAAGTTCACTCCATTTACGTCTGAAGTTCTTATTGCTTGTGTGTGTTTTTGTGTATTTTTTTTTGTATTTTCTGTTGTGTTTTGTCGGTTTTTGGTCGTTTCTTGTTTCCCGGGTTTGTGTAATGTCCTCGAATGTGGGCTTTTTGACTTCCCCTTTGGTTTAATAGATGGGCTTATTTTGTGATGCACACATTTCTTGTTATTTTTATTTTCCTATTTTAATGGGTTAAAGTTTAACATAGGACCACCCCTATATAAAAATGAATAAAACAATTTTTTCCTCAAAATCTAGACTTGATTGAACATAAAATGTGTATGAATAATCAGGTAAGCAATATTGGCTCAGATGAATCTCTAGTTCTTTGACAGTTTTCAGAAATTCATGTTTATTTATTTTATATTTTTCCTTATGAATTCTGTATCATAATTTGTAGCGACTTGTATCATTGAAAACATGTTTATATTTCAGAATTTAATCATAAATCATATTGTGGTAAGTAAAATTTACTTAGAATTTATTGAACCTATCATTGAATATTGATGTGTTGTAGAATTGACCAACTATTTTTGAAAAACTGCAACTTGAAGGCCCAATAATGGTTACCAGTTCATAATATTCATGAGTCTATGTAACAACTAATCACTTGTGTATCAACAAAATGCAAGAGCTATGCTTGATGCATACAATCCTCAAAATGATTTTTTTTATTAATTAATTCTTGAATTTATTTTTATATAGTTCTAAATAAAAATTGAAAAATACTGGTCCTAATAAACTTATACTGGTCTTGGCTCAGAGGACTGATGTTCATCATGAAGACTATATATAATGTAGCTATTAACTCTGCCCTCTACTATGTAACACCATTCCTAACTATCAATCAATCCTGACAAATTATAGTTTCTTCCCTTCTACCGGTCATGGCTTGGGTGGTTCTTAACATGTTGGAAGAGTGTTTTCAAATATAAACATAGGTTTCCACCATAGAGTGGTGGTGTAACAAATTATTATATACTACCTTTGATAATATCCTTGGGATAAAATTTGTGTGCAAATCCTTCTGGGATAAAATATCTAAGAAATGTTATCCATTGTGTAAAATAATATCCTTTCCATAGGATAGTATTTCTTAACAACTTAGGATAACATTTTTCTGATATAATATCCCAGATGGATAATTGTTGTACACAAATTGTATCCCTTGGATAATATAAATGGTATTAAGTAGAAAAGGAATTTTATCCCAGAATACTTTAATTTATGTAAACAAGGGACATAATAAAAATCTAAGAGATCAATATATATTTATAACATTAATATTTTTACAAAAGAAATTCAATTAGTTTAATTGAAATATTCGCAGGGTATATACTAGACTGGTGTCTTTTCTTCTCCGTGCATCTTCACGAATAAATTTCTTTAATTATCAGAAGACATATTGAATAAAACGTTTTAGTAACTTATAATAATAGGGATATAATATAAATGATATAATGTCCCATAGGATATTATTTCATTAATTTTATATCCTAGGATATAATCGTTGTTCATTTTATCCCTTTAGGATAATAAATCATTTAAATATTTTATCCACAAAAGATAAATTAGCTAAAATATTTATCTTTCATTAATTTTATATCCTAGGATATAATCATTGTTATTCATTTTATCCCTTTAGGATAATAAATCATTTGCTCGCTGGACGTTAAACACCAATCAATCAATCAATCATTTACAGATTTATACTCAAAGGACAAATTAGTTATAATATTTTATCCATCAGATAGGATAAAATACTGATGACTAGAATGTTTTTCCTTATTCTTTTTATCCATATAAAGCCATGAAAATAGTATTTCGTCGTGTTTGGACACATGACGCAACATTGCCATGTAATTACTTTTGTCTTCGGTATGCCCCCAGTTGCAATATTTTGACGAACACAAAGAACCATCTACAAGGATTATCTCCTTCACAATGTATATTTTTCTGCCAATATCCTCTGTGCTGAGACAATAGCATTGAAGCATAGACTTCGTTTTGGACTTAACATCAAGAAAATGAATGGTTGCCTGACTAGCTATATGAAAACTCAGTACTTCGTGTCGTTTTATATAGTTATAAATGTTTAACTAGTCGTTTAAGTTTTGTCTCTACTGGATTTACTGTCAAATACAAGACAAGAAGAGCAATAAACAGCATCCTTTGAAAATGAAAACCGACACCAAGGAGTAATTAAAAGTCACTGAATAGAACATTTCCTTTTAACTGCACAGAGTTACAACACTTGATTAAAACTCGTATAAGTAGTTAATATTGAGGCTTATTTACATTTAATACATTTCTCTGACATCACACTATTGTTCGAACAGTGGATTTTTAAGAATCTACAGTTCATTCTTTTGTTCTTGGATATATGAACTTTAACCTTTTACTATTTCAGGCTTAAAAACGTGTTTTACTTATTTTGGGACTTTCGTGTCTCGAACCACTGCTGGGCTTTTTAAAGTCTACTTTGACTTTCAAAACTTCCATCTTACCACTCGGCTAAGTTGACCACATTAATCAACTCTATAATTAGTATATATAACTCTTTGATAGTAAGCTTTGTTAAAACATTATCAACAATTTGCTTAAAAAAAGCAATTGATCAATATATACAAGACACGATACAAAATATTTGAGTTCTGACACAATTTACGTTCAGAATTGACGAGTATTCTCGCAATACAAGAACAACCAACGAACCGACCGCAACTTAACAAATCAGACAGACCACAGGTGAATATTTGGGACACTTGAAATATCTAAATATAAACGAGAATCGAAAGCATGGATGCCGATAAAATTGTGTTGTTTATTTTTTGTTAATTGTGGCTTATTTAGCTTTCTGAATATTAAAAAGGTAAACATATAAAATGAAAACAATGTTGCAGATAGAAATGTATTATGTGAGAGAATACACTCCAACTTGTAGATTCTTAAAAATAATCAACTCGACCCTGACGGGTCTCGTTGATTATATTTAAGAATCTACAGTTGGAGTGTATTCTCCACTTCATATTACAAGATAATATAACATTATTTTTTTTGCTGATTTGTTTGTGCACGCAAGCTTAAGTATGTCGTTGCGTCAATGGTAGCTACGCCACTGATTTTTATAGATAATTTAAATCGTATGTAATCAAGCGTTTTATCCTGCTCTTTTATATTGCTAATTTCTTTAGGGATCGTCGCAAAATGTGACAGTTTTTTTCAAACGAAGTTAGTTTCGTTTGGTAGGTGGTTGGTTTTCAGCTGTCACGTTTGGAAAAAAACCAAAATCGCACATTGAGATTTGTCAATAAATCTTTAAAAATGCACTTAAAAAACGGCATAAAATTGAATAGAACATCCTTTTAATTTCTTTCGAGTCTGTATATTGTACTGTTTCTTTAGTACTGAATAAGTAAATGAGGGTAATAACAAAATTACCGAACACAGAGCAATCTTTCAAAGGGAAATTCAAAACTCATAAATCAATAAACAGACAAAATCAGTCAACAACCGGGAAACTATCATACGCAACGAAAAAGCAACAACTTTCTTCTTTTGCAAATTAAAAAAAAATAATGTTTTCGATTCTTGGAACATTTTAAAGTGGTCCAGATCTTTGCATTTATTATAAGAATGCACATTACAGAGATGTCCATATTAATCTATAAATATCATTTTATTGGTACAGTATGCTTGTTGAATTATATGTACACTTAGATGAAATCGGGGTCGTAGCTATAATCCGATAGTCCATACGAAAAACTATAGGCCATATAAGGACAAGGAGATGCACCTCTGTACGCACCCCCAGGTATATAAAAGCTATAGAGTTATTCTGAAATATACGATAGGATCTTTGTGATAAAAGAAAACTACCTACAATTCAGAAAAGCGCAGGAAAACAGAACCACTTCCTGTCAGACATGCCCACTCAGAACAATACAAATAGCCCATGTACGCTCTTCTTCTTCCAAAACTATAGCAATTCGAATACCAACGAAATCACCCATGTTTAGATTACGAAAAGGGCCAAGAATTCCCGCCGTTAGCTTCCGTTGAATCAGTTCTGGTAACGTCACAATCCATCCCTGAAAATGGGGAGGGGTTGGGGGGGGAGGGGTGGCGTATCATGACACAGTTGTTTATTTTGTCATATTCCGATGCTGTTTCTTTCCGTGATATAAGGGATCACTTAGGGACAGTTCCTTCAATCGTAACTTTTTATATATGCGCTTGTCGTAGAATGCGACTATAGCATGGTCACCCGTCGGAATCCCGGGGAATAAAAATAGGACCAACTTGTCGTCGGAAGAGACAGAAAAACAAGTTCCCGTGTTAAGTCATTGGCTCGTTGCCCGTGTTGACCCATCCCAGAGTCCTCTCTTTCTGATTTTTTGTTTACAAACTTTTCTCATCCTGAATATGACTGAAATATTGCTTGCTGGACCTTAAGCAATCAATCAATCAATCAATCAATCAATCAATTCGCACACATTATTGTATCCAGCTCTATTGATGTGTTGACATTGCTTTTTAACATAAATATTCCATGATAAAGGGCGGGCGACACTGATACGCTCTTCTTTTTGTCTTTTCCTTTTTTTTGTATTCATTTATTTCATCTTTCTTTTCAATAGTGACTTTTCTTGGCTGGACTTGGCTACACGCTACTTGAATAAAGCATGTAGTCGTCGCTACTAAAAAATATACGGGATACTTACACTACCGGTTCATCATGACTGGATCCAGGTTTTTATTAAGTCCGTGTTGTTCATATATGTGTTTTTTTTTAGTTCTTGTGTGGCCCTGTCAATTGTTTGTCCGTCTATGTTATCGTGTTTCCGATGTTCTGGACCTTTCTTTGGTGACCAAACGGTTCGGTTCCTGGCCCCATATTACACATGTTATAGTGTTAACTTTCAAAGAAATAAAGCATTTGTCGGTTTATCGGACCGTCGGAATATCGGACTGTCGGATTATAAGTCGGACCACGATGAAATCAAGTGTCTGTCATTTTGAAAGGATAAAGATTCATAGTCTAGATAGACTCTTTATCATGACATGCATATGGAGAATACATGGTTCTAAACCCTATATTTTTAGGTGGAGTTTGGTTTTTCACACTTTCCTTTGGAGGGGTGGTGGGTGGTCTGAGCCAAATGAAACTAACTTCATTTGAAAAAAACTGTCACATTTTGAGACGATCCCTTAGATATACATTTTGTGTATGTCAAAACGGCTGGGTGTTCGGGAAGAACACCAACTTTCAAAAAGATCAAAAGACATTGACCACTGTAATTAAAATGGATTAAGGGGCCAGCATAGGGGAAACTATTTTGTAAACCTCAGGTAAACTCAGGTAAATCTTGTGGATTAAAAATAAGGAAAACTATAATTAATATTTATTTTTAAATTTAAGCACAAGTATGAAAATAAAACATATGAAATGTATGAAATATATATTAGTATTAAAAACATTCATTAACATATTATTCCCTTTTAAGTAAGTACTATTTATAGTTTTACAATATGACATAATAAACAAAATATAATGGTTTTAAAACAGTTACTTGACATATATATTTTTTCTTTGAAAAATAAGCACTTTATATATCAATACAACTAAGACATATGACATAATAAGTAAAATATAATGATCTTAAAACATTTAATTGACTCATATTTTGTTTTCTTTGAAAAATAAGCAATATTTATAAATAAATACAACTAACCACACATTTAAACAAGACATATGACATAATAAGCAAAATATGCTGGTCTTAAAAACAGTTACTTTTTATTTTATTTATTGTTTATTCATCCAAGGTGAAGTAGCTGAGATGCAGAATCTGCGTAGGTCATCAAATCTGTCATTCTGTTCTGGACTCTTTCTTTCAGGATGGCAAGACGACGGTCAATGTTGAGATACTTCTTGGCACGTGGTCGAACGGTTCCTCCGGCTTCTCTCTGGATTCTTTTGATGTCATTGGAATTCTGTGTTTCATTGAATGTCTGAATGATGGTGAATATATTTGGATGTGAGTGCTGAACTTTCCTCTTCAGCTTACCATGCCATGCCTCGATGTTGTTTGTTGTACGGGGTCCTTCTGTTCCAAAATGATTCCAAACTAGTCTGTCTCCTTCTACCCACTGCTCTGTTATGTAATCTGTAAAGAGCTGGGTGTCATGTGGTATATCGGCATCTTCTAGATCTTCTAATGCCTGTAACCAAACATCTTCTATACAATCAAGGGCTATAAGCGGTAGGACAGCTGCACGTCGAATGAAAGTTCTGACCTCCTCGTTGTCTCGGTATAATGTTTTCAGTCCTGTTGTCTGTGCCTTTTTACATAAAAACTGGGTAAAATGAAACAAACAGCCTTTAATTATGATGCCTGGTATGACCTGTCGTATAGCGTTGTGTACAGCAACTCCAAAGTCGGTGAATGCTCTGGTTGGTGTGAATGGCAAATTTAGTATGGACATGTGTTCTTTAAGTAGAGTGAAAAATCTGGTATATACAAGCTGGCTCTTTCCTGGGAGAAGTGCATATACCACAGGAGTTATGGTACCGTCAATCATAATGTGTATACTATATATCTGATGAAACATTGAAATATACACAATAATTGTATTTATTAAAATTAATTTTATATCAAAATAAAATAAATATCCTAAATTTATATTAAAATTAAATAAATATGCAAAATTTATATTAAAATTTGATAAATATCCTAAATTTATATTGAAATTAAATAAATATAATAGTCTATTTTATTTCAATATTTATTTAAATGATTTTTTTTATTTAAATTTTGATATTCTAAAATAAGACCTTATTTTTGTA
>MJUT01017199.1:0-14486 GCA_002080005.1 Gigantidas platifrons | reverse complement strand
CTTCGTCATATTTTCCGATGATTTCAGCACATATTCCCAAGAGCTGACAAGAAATCTCTTGAAAATGTAAATCATTTATATACCGCATTTCTGAACGAATTTCACGTAGAAGTTGGAATTTATTTTTTGTTCCTACAACATCACCCAAATAATAATGACATAAAACTGATAACATTGATACATACAAGCTTGCTTCAATGAGAAGAGGAGTGCCTTCAATAACACCAGTGTATATTTCATACGCTGATTCCAATTCTAGTCGAAGTTCCGTAAGTTGGAGATTTACCGATACATTCATCATTTCTAAACGTCCTTCTTTAAGCCTTTTAATACAATCTTTGATAACATCAAGACACGAATTATATCTACCAGTTATATACATCAACGTAGCCAGATATACTGGTGCACCACTCCCTGTGTGGTCGTGGGTACGAAGGATATTACAGCACGAGTGGTATTTCTCCAACTCTATTTCAGGAGATACGTTTGGTGCTATTATATTCTTGAAGTTGTGTACAGTAATATAAACGATAACTTTACTGATCCACGTCTGTACTGCTTTCTTCTCCAAATCAGTAAATGAATCATTGGTCAGAATGAACTCCAATATTTTACGTGATGTGCTTAAACTTTTGATCGAACACATTTTAACCAAGAAAGCAGAAAATTGAAAGTTGATTTCATACCATGTATGTGTTTCGATATCTTTATCTGTGACATATAAACTTTCGACCATGGATCGCTTTTCGTTTGTCAGAACTTGAAATATCAGGTAGGGAATGTCAATATACTGGCATCTACACAAACCATAAAACTTTTCGGTAAATAATAATTCAAGAATATTTTGCAAAGTTTGTTTGCTCCTACCGTATATTCTATTTTCGAACATATTGTTTTCAGGAATAAAAAATTTCGGACAATTTGCTTCCTTGACCCATGTATAAAGTCGCTGTAAACAGTTCATGAATAATTGTAGGAGACTGTCGGGCCCAACATTGTGCTGGATATTAGTTTGTATTTCCCAAAGTAACAAAGTTTTCATGAAATAGGAAGACACTAGATCATTAATTTATTCAAATGAACCCAATATTTCTTTAAGGTATAATTTTAAGAGACCATAGCACATAAACTGACTATGAGATAACGATTGTAATAATGTCCTCTCCATTAATATAAAAGAAAGGAGCCATTCAAGATGCTCGTATGGCGATTCTTTCGAACCAACAGGCGCAACTTGGCATCCTAAAGATATACATTGTTCCAATACTACACTGTCAGGCCAATTATATTCGTTGCATCTCATCATCCAACTCTTAACGGCGGCAGGTTGTGATGTACAAGATAAGCAATGTGAAAATTCCTCTGCAGTAATGCCATACTTTATTGTTGTACATGGGCCGTGAACCTCCGTATTTATTCCCAGTGAGGACCTACAGTATTCCCTATATTTGGTGCTTGATATATACAACTTGCCATCGTAATTATGGCATGAACTGGAAATGCACCCACGTGTGTTGCTTTTATCGGTTTCTAATATTAAACGAACATATCCTGGTTTAGTGTGCTGTGTTTCCATGGTAATGCAAGTTTTGTTTAATTTGGCACATAAGAGGGCAGTTATCTCTGTTGTATTATTTAATACCACATTGTTCGTCGGAACACACATTTGATCAGTATCGGGCGTAGGTATCCTAAATCCTTCTGCCTTACTTCCAACAAGATAGAACAAATAGTCCTTGTCGGAAATCAGTTGATGGAAGACCTGCTCCGTTAACATGGAAATAGTACGTCTGATATGTATTATTGATTCGTAGCCGAATTTCTCACAAAGATTTAGATACAAAAGCTCTGAAAGCTTTTGTATATCAATATCAGAATCTAAATGTGTAGAGGGATCGAACAGTAAACCTTTGTCTTGACAGTATCGTGTATACAATGTCTTGTTTTGTTTTAGAAGGTTAGTCTCAACAGCTGCTTCCGGTTGATATCCTAGCATTTCACAAATTATAAGGTAACGCTTCCAATCCATTGGATGAACGTTTGAGGACATGACAATGCTGTACCAATAACCTAAAATAAACAAATTATTGCTATACAGCATGATTATAGAGTAATGTGTAGAAAACAGAACTGTGTCCAGCAACATCATCTTTCTCGACAAAATCTTTTTGATCAGCAACATTTCCTAACTATAAAATGAAAACTGATATTTATTTTTTGTTCATGTAAACGACTGTTGTTACCAGATATATTTGTCTCTGTTACGTCATGTTAAGAAACTAAATGTTATTCTTAATCTTAAGTTTTGCAGGACCTTATATAATATCATAAGACATATCATGTGACCATAATACGAACGTAGATATCTAATAAGGCGCGTACAATGCGTTTCTGGAAAAACCTTCATCAGGTACCCGCATAGTCAAAAACGATAGGAAAGCCAAATAATTATTAGGCAGCAAGTGAAACGAGAGGGTGGGAGTAGACCGGATAACCTGATAGATATATCAGTAGTTTTAAAAATAATTACATTATTTTAGGATCTGTAAATTTCAATAATAAATATATCTTTCAACCATGTCATTCACTGAAAAATTTTGCGCGAACTACGGAACACCCATGTCGCAAATGACAGTCACTATAAACATGCCATTTGATTAATAAATTGAAAGCATGCTGTATGCCTCTTATTTTATCTAAAGCTTAGTACCTGACGAGTTCTCATTTTAGGTAATTGCGACCACAATTCACTGCGATAAAAGAACAACTTAATATTATTGGATACATGTTGATGATTATTATTGTCGTATTAATAGATATACCACAATGTCCTAGTTAATGATAGATTGTAATAAACAAAGAGAAGAAGTAAAAATAGTTACCTTGACACACGTGTAAACAATTAATTAATCAGGTATGTCTATCACAAACTGACACAAGATGTCTATCACAAACTGACACAAGATGTCTATCACAAACTGACACAAGATGTAATTCTAAAACTGTAACAGTCTTTTCTGTAATATCTTTACAACAACAGATACATGTGCACAGTTGGCTGTTTAATATCAGACTGATAATTTTTAGTACAACACAAAAAGAATTTAACATTTAACCTTAAACCTAGATAACATTGTATAATTGATAACTGTTTAGAGAACGTGCTGGTGCATCAAAACAATTAAATTGATAGGCTGTTATATTGTTAGATAACTATACACGTCCACCCTAAGTTTTCAATTAAGCACTTGATGACATAAATTTTATCTTTACGGTCTTTTGAAATAATAAGTCAGATTCATGTGTTTAGCACTTTAGGATTAATGTCCTGACAGAAATGAAACTTGAAAAATGAAACAAAAATATAAAGTTCGCACAATTGTTTCTTTTTTTTCTTTTTTTTTCCACGAAAACTAATTGATTAATAATCCACTACTATAAATAAAAAAAATACACACATAAATATGTACAGATGAAGTATTAAATATACTCCTGGGCAACCAGATGATTATTATGCCTCATAGTTCACAAGTTACCCATTTAATCATTTGCGAACATAATCTTTCAAATAAGATGGTTTTCTTCGATTATGTTTTGGGTATTGCCTTATCGGAATGTTCGTTGATTGCGGCGCTGATTTAGTTTCGTGATTTTGTGGTTTGATTTCATTGTCATCTCTGATCGGAATTTCAATGTCTACATCATATTCATTTTCAGTTGGTTTTGTGTCAAGTTTGTCCATGTAACATCTCCTAATGTGATCGATGTGTCGTCGCACTAATGTTCCGTTTGTGAGTTCGATCTTGTAAGACCCTAGTCAAGTTTTAGCTAATACTTTTCCGCTTATCCATTTTGTTTTAGAATTCTGGACAAATTTCGTATAAACACAATGTCTCCTTCTTTGAAAAGACGTTCCTTTGCTGTTTTATCTTGATATAACTTTTGTTTTGATTGTTTGTTATGTACTCGGTCTTCAATGTTTGGAAAAATTAATTCCAACCGAGAATTTAGCTGTCTATTCATTAAGAGTTGACAAGGCGGTACGTGTGTTGTACTTTGTGGTGCTATCCTGTTGTGAAATAAAAATAAATTGCAATTTCTCTTATGTAGTTCCTCCTTTCATCTTTTTCATACTCTCTTTAAAGATTTGAACGGCACGTTCAGCACACCCATTTGATGATGGATGCCATGGTGCTGTTGTACGATGTCTTATACCATTGACGTGCATGTAGTTTGCAAACTCAGAACTTGCAAAACTACCTCCATTGTCTGTTACAATAACATCAGGTAAACCATGTGTAGCAAACGTACTCTTTAATTTACATATTGTTGCCGTTGCTGACATGCTGTTCATCATGTGTACATCTATTCATTTAGAATACGAATCCACAATGATCAAAAATGTATGTCCCATAAATGGCCCTGCAAAATCTAAATGCAGTCGGGACCATGGCTTAGTGGGGTATTCCCATGGGTGAAGCGGTGCCTCTGCTAGTAAATGTCGGTTTTCCTGGCAATTTAAACAATTCTTAACTTTTGTTTCTAATTCAGAGTCTAATACTGGCCACCAAAAATAACTTCTTGCAAGTCGTTTCATTCTCGTAATCCCAGGATGACCTTCGTGTAACCCAGTTAATATGATTTTCCTTGCAGTTGAGGGTATATTCACTCGTCCTCCCAATAGAAGTATTCCATTTTGCGAACTGATTTCATGCTTACGGTTAAAATACGGTTTAATTTCATCTTTTGTGCACTCTCCAGACCACCCATGCAGTACATATCGTAACACTTCAGATAAGATTTTATCTTTATTTATCCATTTCTGAATTTGCTTTGATGTTACAGGCGTATTTGCTTCTAAATGTTCAATTGTCATGATTGTATACTGTTTTACCTCCGTATTTTCAGAAATATGTAATCTACTCATCGCATCAGCATTGTTATCCTGGCCTTCACGGTACACAATTTTGTAGTTATATCCTGAAAGTGTCAGTGCCCAGCGCTGTATTCTAGATGCTACCATAGATGGAATATCCTTATCTTCTCTATACAGTCCAACGAGCGGTTTATGATCAGTTATGATGGTTACAAAGTTTCCATACAAATACTGGTGAAATGTACGCACGCCAAAAATAATGGCTAAACTTTCACGCTCAAGCACAGAGTAATTATTTTCAGCTGCTGTAAGTGTTCTTGAAGCAAACGCAATGGGTCGGTCGCTTCCGTCGCTCATTCTGTGTGATAGTATGGCTGCTACTCCATATGCAGAAGCGTCGCATGATAACAACAGATCTTTTGCAGGATCGAAATGTACCAAAACTTCTGCTGATTTCAGCAATTTCTTTGACTCTAGGAAAGATTTTTCCTGTTCGACACCCCATGTCCATTTTACTTTACTTTGTAAAAGTGAGTTTAACGGATGTAACAGTGTTGACAGGTTTTTCAGAAATATTACATCAGACAATATGGAATAATATTTCTTAATTATTCTTATGTGAGTCTATGTACCATATGACAAATACCTTTTTTGAAATGCCCTTTGAATCTCCATCATGCCTTTTACTTTGTAAAATTGAAGGTGGTAGACACGGGTCGAATATTATGACAGGATCAAAATGGTAATTAAAAACCTCATCTCATCAACTAGAAACTTGAATGATCCCAAGCTATAGCCAAATAGTCATCTGATTGTCACATTTGTGAGGTGGTCGGAAATTTAAGTTTGAGTTCACCACAGTACGTAATTTTAAAAACTCGCATGGCAATATCAATGCAATTGTCTTAATACTAATATAGACTAATACTAATATGATGTTCCTTACGATTTCCGCATAGAAACGATGTTAGGTTCGTCCTTTTATCCCCACTTGTTTGTAGGAGAACTGCTTACCCTTCGCGAATTCACCAATACCTTTTTGTTGGGATCCGTGTTGCTCGTCTGCCTAGTTGTTTTGTGTTGTCTTCTTATGTGTCTTTATGTTCTGAGTTTCGTGTTGTGATGTCCGCTACGATTTCCTCATTAAAACGATGTTCGGTTCGATTTTACCTCCAGTTGTGTCCAGGAGGGCTTATTTACGTTACTTGTGTTTGCTTGCGTATAGTGGTGTCCAACACATATTATGTTGTGTTTTTGTTTTGTTTTTCTTGATCTTATGCACGCTTCCTTGGATCGTCCCCTTTTTTGATTGCCCATTCGGTATTCTCTAACGTTTATATATGTTTCATGTACCACTATTAATATGTGTGGTTTATGTCTTTGAAGATTTTGTATATTTTATGCTTTAAGTGTACTTTTTGAACACACACGATATTATGTAATTGATAATCAGGCTAACTTAATTGTTATTTGGCCTCTAAATGTAGTAAATAAACATCGATAATCTACGGAATGTTGTCAACAAAAACGTGAAACTATATTCCCAATCCGTCTTTGTTTGCGTGAGGGGCAACCTTACTGCCAAAATATCTGAATGCTTTCTTGAAATGAAGATAAATAAGCTTTTATCATTCATATTCATATATTTATTTTCATCTATTTTTATGTTCGTCTGCTAAATGTTTCAATGTGAAGGTCAAAACGGCATTTCAAATGTGTATGGTGGGCATTAAAACTACTTAAATAATGACATATTCAAGCTATAATGTTTGTTAACTTTCACCACTTTCCGCAAAATATATTTATCAATTACGTCTGAGGTCAATATAATCCTAACAGGTCCATATATAACATATTGACAGAGTAAAAATTCTTTAATTTTTTTATTACATATGTAATGTATTACTCGTGTCATTGAAAATAAAATATTAACACATCATTATTTTATTGTTTAAGAACACAATAAAACTAGAACATTGTTTACTGCATGTAACGCGGTCCGGAACGGACAATATCAGGATCTAGATTTAGTAACATAGCGTCAATATACTTAAAAATAGAAACATGGCGTCAATATCTTTTTTAAATAGAAACAATACGTCTGGTTTCTTCACAGTGAAAAAAAATACATTAATTAGTCTGTATATCACGTGATTGATTTAGCCAATGAAATTGTACGAAAATCATACCATATGTAATTTTTGTGTATATTTTTAATATGTTTTTCTTAGACACCTGTAGACTAAATAGGGGAAAAACTTTGTGGTGCAATTGATTACATGTTATGCACCAAATTGACTATTACTTGCTCCTAAAGACCAGCCATCTCACAACATGGATACCGTGAAAAATGACAGGTCCACATAAATAGACCAAGACCAAATAACAGGCAACAGACAGACAAGACAACATACATACACATATAAGAAAGTGGGCCGATAAACCACATTATATTATTTGGGTTTCTAATCTTTTTAATGTGGGTGTACCAGATGTAAGTAATTCCAGAAACGTGTCGTGCTTCCTAAATTAAATATTTACGTTTTTATACATAGCAATATATAGACGTCGTGGTGGTGATCGAATGGACGTTGGCTTTAGAACTACCTATGTAATCAGTACCTATCACCACTATAATTTGTGAGTTCGAATCCCGCTCATGCGAGATGTCTTCGATACAACGCTATGCTATAAAGTTTGTCAGTGACTTGCGGTAGGTCGGTGGTTTTCTCCATGTACTCCGGTTTCCTTCACTTATAAAACTGACCGGCACGATATAACTGAAATATTGTTGAAAGTGACGTTAAACACTATAACCTTAACCCTAACCCCAATATATTATTCTTGGATGACATAAACAATTGCAGAATACGGCGTTTTCTTAAAAATGCATGTAGGTAGTTATAAAGTTTGGCATTATCTAAGTTTTATTCTACAGGCTAAAACACAATCCACAAAAACAGATATTTTAAATATCGGTATAACAAACCGATGACTTCATACTTGACAATCTGTACATGGATATTCATCTTTGTACTCGCAAACAAATGTCAGGAAGACATCTTGATTTCGATTATCGGGACATGTGCTATCATCAGAAAACGTATGTCGATACAATACTGCTTCCGTTATATCATCACCGTACATTTTTGGTTCATCGGTCGTTAATTTGATGACTCCAGAACATTCCTTATAATATACCGTATTTGACGATGGATCTAAGCAACGAGGTTGACAAACCATACCGTGAAGGTCGTACGCACTCACGTATGCTGTACTGGATCCATTTTGCGGATTTTTAACGCCGATGTATGCAATTGTTTCGGATATTATCTGTCGTGTATCTATGACGCCATAATCGATATATTTACCACTATATGAGAAACCTTCGGACTGAACGTATAATTTTGTTGCACCTGATCCGGAATCATATTTTTGTTGCTTTCCCGATATGTGTCCGGTAGTTACACATTCTCTTATTTTAGATGTATTGTCGGCCGAATACATAGCATGCTTCCAATCAACTTGACCATTATGGATTGGTTTGCAATAAAAAATAGTACCTTCCGGTCGTTTATACATCAATCGTACTGGAATGAAAGCCCACAAACTAATATCCGCTGTCCCGTCGATCAAAAACAAATTTTGATAAGTTTCATCTATAACACTTCTGTGTGAAAAATGGTCGTATGGTACGGCAGTATCAGTATCTCGTTTGATTCTATCACCAAGATTAGTTCCAACTGAATCAGAAGTAGATCTGATATATGATCGACGTCTAGGCAGACATCGGCCATTTTCACAATAAAAATTGTCTGGATTTCCACAAACAGGACATTCTATTGGTTCATCATATTTATAAATAACGTCACCAAACAATGCCAGAAGACCGTTAATATTGTTCAATTCGCGCAACACGGTCCGCATTTGTTGGATCTTATTTATATCACGTGACCCGTCATGGCGATCTGCCCAACAGCGCGGTAAAAAAAAATTGTACCAGCCACTGCATAGAAAAAGGTACGTGTAGTGTCAAATCATGCATGACTTTTAGTTTTATTTACTGTCAATGCTAATGTTTATCAAGTTCGCGTCACAACAGTTGTCGAATTCTGCAACGTCAATGGACATATTTATCGATAATATCCACATGTGACCGTAAATCGGTCAGTTAAGACATTTCCTTATAATTCTCATTCAAATTGGCATTTATACCAAAGATACATGCCATGTTTACTTCGGCACTTAAGCCAAATATAATGCCAAAACATCGTTTAATTTGATGAAGAAATGTCGGCTCGCTGATCTTTTTTGTTTGCATATGTTTTGTAATGGCGCCCAAGTCACGTTACCTGAAATCGGTCAACCAAAAAATAGTCGCGTGGAACACAAATAGGCCTAGGAGATTGTATTTTACAATATTTTTTAATTTGCTTTTTCTATATTTCGTTATTTTTTCATTAAATTGTATTTGCTGTCACTTGATTTCAGCAGATAATATCTCTGTTTTCACATACAATTTTATCCATGTCCAATTCCATGTAATTCATATATTTATTACCCACAAATTCCCGCTAACAATCTGAAAATACACCTTTCCACTATCTCAAGATAAGCCCGCCTCCCCTTATCAACCCATAGCAACACAGTATCCTTAGGATGATCCTAGGACAAGCTAATCAACAAAATGGCGGTCACTACAAAACTTGATGTGTTACCACACACTATAAATATTGATTATTTCAAGGATAAAACACTTACTGGACGATCAAAAGACCAGGGATATAAGTATTTCACATTGGGATACATTCATAGTATACATTTTTGTGAAGTTAATGATAATGAGGTGGACATTGCACCCAAGTGTTACCGGTCTATGAGAAAAAATGAACAACGCATATAAATAAAAGGAATTATTAATACTATTTTGTTGAATTTAAAGTATATCTCTATTTTCAATAAATATGCCTCATAAAAATTTACAAGTTTTTATCAGTAAGATAATAATAATGAAAATAATTATTATCATATTACAGACTTGTGTAAATAGCATGTAATGTTTGTTTTCTCGTTATCAAATAATCTTATCTACAAATAATTTCTACAGTATATATGTATTTGATTGATTCAATATATAACACCAAAAATTTATCAAAACCATTAAAATTAGAATGTACATTGTGATACCTTTGAACACACATATGTGTCTTCTGCTATATTAAGTTGTTGACCTGGGGTCGTGTTCTCGAAAGTATCCTAAGATATGTCTTAGAACGATTTTTAGGATGGTAAGACCATCTTAGGAAATGTCCTAGGAGTGATCTCGAAGCTGTCTTAAAACTATCCTAACTTAGGATGTCTTAACTATGTCCTAAGTGTCAACGCAATAAGTATAATAATAGAAATAGTGTGCACAACAATTATTTCCAATATTGTATATAACAAATCCTTGATAAAAATATTTATAATAAATTATAAGATGCAAATAAAGATTTGTTTTCCATTTCATTTATATTTTACGCTTTATCACATGCAGGGGCGGATCCAGGATTTCAAATTAGGGGGGGGTACACTTAAAAAAATCGCGCTGAACGGAGGGAGGCGCGAAAATTTTGGTGGTATTTCGTGTGAAAAATCACGATTTTACGCAAAAAAATCATATTTTTTTCCAATTTTACAGGGGGGCGCGCGCCGGGTGCGCCCCCCTTGAATCCACCCCTGCCATGAGCCTGTTTCTTGTTTTCTTTAATTTGCAGTTATTATATACATTGTTCTGAGGTTCATATACGATATGGAACTAATATGTAAAACATTTTTTATGATGAAATACAGTCATTACCGTTATCAAATTATGTTACCATTTCGGGGTTATGACCATCCTAAGACACCTCCATAGAGAACACGGCTTAGGACTAAGATGTATCCTAAGATGTTAAACATCAATCAATCAATCAATAGGACATGTCTTAGTCCTAAGACACTTTCGAGAACACGGCCCCTGGTCTCCCACAGGCTTTAATCCATCGTAAATATGCTTCATAATTAGTTTTTGGTTTAGGGAATGGTATAAATGTTGAAGGCATATACAGCTTTACAAGGAATATATACAAACAACGTACACAAGTCAAATAGACAAAGAAAACAAATTGATCTACATTCAATTACAATTATGCAGCAGTAGAGCCCACTTTCCTCAGTACTATCGACTTTTTAACGAATGGTAACGTAAACCGCATAATTTGTGATGTTGACAGAATTAATTGTAATTTTTAGCTCTGTCATATTCATTAAATTTGGGACAGATTCCGTTTATATCTTTGTACAGTATAAAAAATGAAACTCATCTTCAACCTGTTTTAAATCACAAAATGTACATATTCTATTTTACTTTTTAATTCATGTGCATCTTCCTCTTTCAATTTCAAGAAAATGATCTGATAGACGCATTTTACATAAATGTTTTCTGTCTTCATAATTAATATTGAGTATATAGTTATTCATTTCATATTCAGTTTTAATTTTACTGTATATATAAATTTTCATGTTTTCTTAATTGATTTTAGCTTATCAAAAAATAATTCTTCATATTTCTGTTTCAGTTGCTGTTTAATATCCTTATTAAATGAGGAGTTCCTTTGGGAATTGTTATTATCTTGTATTATATTTATATCAATATTTTCAAATTTGCATATTTATAATCCTTTCTGGATACCTTGCATCATAATTACATGTTCCCCAAGCACATCTGTTAACCATTTTCACATAAATGTTTGCCTTTCTTCTATACTCTTTGTTACAACTTTGTCAATGTTTGACCGAGGTTATGTCGGACAACACGTGCTCTAATCAGCTGTTTACCCACGTGTAAAATTTACCAGCTGTGATTGGTTAATCTACTGATGATTGATAAAAGAGTGGAAAGGTGTATTGTCTAAGGAATTACTTAATTTCAAAACGAAAACATTGTCATTTCCGTTGCCTAATGGAGTTATAAATATAGGTCAAGATGCGCAGTGGAATGTAAGCAAACACAAGATATGCAAATTATCTACTACGGACTGTTTTTCTGGAAATATTTGACTTTGATTATTAAGTCAAAATGGTAATTAGTAAAATGGTACCATATTGGCACCAAAACCCATAGCTATCTTTTCTTACCTGTTAAAATCTCATTGTTGTCTTGATCAAAGTGAAAGTAAATTCAATATCTATTTCTGGACGCAGTTTGTAGGATAAATGACGTCATCGACGTCTGAACTCAAGTAACAGCGTATTCCAAAATGGTGACCTATTTCAACGGACGATAGGATATATTTTTTTTTTACCCAGCACATATTAGGGGAGGGAGCATATATACCTAGAGGGGAAATTGTTTGCCTGTTTTCGAAGGGTCAGCGGCAGAAAAGGTAACTTTGTAAAGTGAGAAAATATACAATGACGAGAACTACTTGCATGGCGAGATCTACTCTCTGACTAGTTTAGTAGGGGTATCCATGAAGATTTTGTTTTATTCCGCATCAGATATTCTGCAACGGCTGAGAAAGTTTTCAGGAAATGATAAATATTGAATAATAAATAGCTAAAATTATACTGATTGTGTCCACTTATGGAATGTTTGAAAGACAATCAGAGTTGTCGAATTCAACAACTCTTCAACCAGTCTCTTGCCAGTCTTGGTTGTTGAATTCAACAACGTTGTTGAATTCTGGGATTTTCCCAGACTGACGTAGCCTTATTATATACCATATTCATAAAAGATTCCTGATACGTGCTAATCTGGGTCACGGGTCACTGAGTAGCATGTGTAGTCACGTGAACAGATACGGTGTTGAAAAATCTGTTGATACTCATAAAATATTGATAAATGCAATACAAGTTTATGTTTGTCTTCAAGAAATGTGATAGACAAAACCATGTGTGAAGTTTTATGACGAAATATCTCCGATTTCTATTTTATATGTAAATTTACGAATTGAAGTTTTAGAAATACTCACAGCTAATTTTAGCGATGTATTTTTACAATGTATCTTGGACAATAATGAACGTCCTGATTGGATGACCGATTTAAAACACACTGAATCCGCATGGTTTAGCAAGGTTACTCAGGTCAATAGTTTATAAANATAGAATCTTGACAATGTAAAGGAAAGATGCTATGTTATATTTATTCATTTGTTTGATTCTGGAATATTGTTGATCATTGATTTAAACAAGAAAAAAGGGAAAAAAGGGGGTGAATTTTACAGTTAAATAAATGTTATGTTTCGACAGTTTAAAGAGAAAAATATAAATTTGTTGCGACTAAAGCTTAAATCAGCGTTAAAAATTGAACAAATATCAGTGGTTTTGTAAATGAGATTTATTATAAATAGAAAATCTGAATTTATTATTTATTAATTTATTATTAATGATACAATTTTATATCCCTTGGGGGGGATTGAAATAAAAACACAGGTCCGGACTTTAAACAAAAATAATAATCCATTGTAATGCAACACACGGCTACGTACAGAATGAAAGTTCAGTGAAATGTCCGTCAGGTGAAAAGTGTCATCGCACGTTTCAGTCAGACACACTTTGAAACATTGTTGGAAAAGTGTTTGGTGTTTTGTACTTAGTCAAAGATGTTGATATTACTTATCTGAAACATGAAATTTTAAAACCAGCCATTTCCAGATTTTATATTCGTTTCCATCCGGTATATCCGGTATATCGTCACTGTTTTTAATTCATACGAAAAGATATGACACCATTTTATGGACAGCAAAAGTTGCCAGATAAGCGAGAGTATATTAAAATACAAGAATGACTTTTAAAGCAATCTTATGTACTAATATATGTTTAACAAGCCATTCTTTGAAAATTCCAATCGTCATATGAATAAAGGATTAACACTGTTAATCGCTATATCGGAAAATCGATAATAGTACGAAAACCCATCACACGAGGTTAATATAAAGTTTCACGGCAAAACCGTATATCAGCGCTTTCATGCTTTGATTTGTAATGTATTTTCTGTTGCTAAATTACAGCATTCACAAAAAAATTTACAGAAAGTCTTATACAATCTTGATTATAAATATCTATTTCAAACATAAATCAATACATCTATATTGTTCCTATTATAAAATAACAATTCATAACAATATAAACGAACAGATTATAATTATAGCTTACATCTCTATGTAGTATTAAAAAGAATGGGAAAATATCTAAATACTAAATAAATCGAGAATACCGAAGGGGCAATCAAAAATGGACATTCCATAGAAACTGACAACATAGGGTACACAAGACGAAGACAAACAAAGCAAAAACAGAACACAGTATGTGTAGGACACCATTATACGCAAACAAGCACAAATAACGTAAACAATTAGGCAAAATAGCAATATATTATCATTATAGATTAGGCAAATTAATTATAGGGTTAATGTTATGGTGCTTAACGCCACTTTCAATAATATTTGAGCTATATCGTGGCTGTCAGTTTTATTGGTGGAGGAAACCGAGTACCCAGAGAAAACCACCGACCTGCCGCAAGGCACTGACAAGCATTATCACATACTGTTGTATCGAGTACACAAATTTAACTACATATCACTCATTT
>MJUT01017197.1:364074-375116 GCA_002080005.1 Gigantidas platifrons | reverse complement strand
AGAATCGTCGAGCCATGTTTCCGAAATAGATATCACTGCGGCTTTGGTTTTACATGCAATAATTTTTAATTCTGATATTTTTGGGAGCAGTGACCTAGCATTAAGATGAATAAAATGAAGGCCCTTTTTTTTAGAAAATTTAAAATGGTCCGAATCTTCAAATGAAGTTTTGGGTTCAAAATTATTTTATTTTTCAAAAGACTGATGTTGATCTTCTACAACATTTTTATTTTGATTAAAAGGAAGGGATTTGATTGTACATTGATCGCAAATAAAAGAATTGTGTACATCATTTTGCGTTTTTTCTTTAGAAATTTGGTTGCTAGTGATATTTGTACATTTTATGTGGTTTTCTGGTCGCAAATAGAGCAGTTGATAGATTTACTACTTTTTATGACGCCCTTTGAACATTTACTACACGGATATTTTGGATTCCGTTTACATGGATTTGGCCCTGGATGTGGATGGATATCACCACTTTGTAAGAGAAAGAATAGAAAAAGAGACCCGGTAGAGGTTTTGGAAAAAGTGTGCTGACCAGATTTGACAAAAATATTTTTCATTCGTGCCGAGTTCCATGATCAAAATGAAATTCGACTGTCAAAAATATGTTTATATCAAAGATTAAAACCTTTCCAAAATCACTTTTTTGGAAAGAATTTAAACCAGATCGAAAAGTCAAAATAATGATGTCTACATATTAAATTTGTAGGGGGAATTGACAATTTGTAATAGTTGTTGATATAACCAGCAATAAAAACATAAAATTCGGAGACCAAAAACACACCTCGTCCACCCGTCATGCTGACCTTGACCTGTGTTCTAGTTGTTTATTCTAATTGTCACCGTGTCAGGAGCAATCAACCAGAACGATATACACCCGTTATTTTTTTTTATCTTTTCCGGAGTCATATTGTTAAACAAATAAGAAGCTATCGTATTCATTAGTAAAAGTTGTTATATCATTACTAAAACTAATTAAAGTCCATCACAAAGACGAACATAATTAAAGTACTATACATAGTTGTTGTTGCAATCAAATTTTGTGACTTGTTTGTTTTAAGAACCGTTTTATGTTTGTAAAGTTGTTATTTTAAAAAACTTCAAAAAATTACGCAAACCATATTATTTTTACATTTTCTCACAAAACTTATAAAATATAAAACGGACAATTTTGGTCGCATTTCTTCGTATTTACGATATAATGGATAATAGCGAATTAAATTTTTAACATCTGTGTAATGGCCTGGCGACCTTGGATGTCCTGTCCATTGGACTATGATTTATCTCAGCAAAGACTTCAGGAGGTATAATGTTTTTCTTCTATATGTCACAATTGTCGTAATTTTTCAAACTTTGTAATGAATAAAACATGTAATTTTCAATGTAAAGTAACATACATAAAAATTACAAATACGTTAATTATATACCATTATACAGAAAAGATTCCTGATACCTGCTAATCTGGGTCACGGGTCACGTAATCTGGGTCACGGGTCACTGTGAGTAGCATGTGTAGTCTATTTTGATCTTGGACAATAGTTTATAAATATAGAATCTTGACAATGTAAAGGAAAGATGCTATGTTATATTTATTCATTTGTTTGATTCTGGAATATTGTTGATCATTGATTTAAACAAGAAAAAAGGGGAAAAAGGGGGTGTATTTTACAGTTAAATAAATGTTATGTCTCGAGAGTTTAAAGAGAAAAATATAAATTTGTTGCGACTAAAGCTTAAATCAGCGTTAAAAATTGAACAAATATCAGTGGTTTTGTAAATGAGAATTATTATAAATAGAAAATCTGAATTTATTATTTATTAATTTATTATTAATGGTACAATTTTATATCCCTTGGGGGGGGGAGGGGGCAGGGGGTTTGAAATAAAAACACAGGACCGGACTTTAAACAGAAACAATAATCCAGGATTATTCGAATATAAAAAAAATGTCAACAACAAATTATCGCTACGTCGAGTATGGATATCACGTATATTTGAAGTTATTATATGGATAAACGACAACCCAATTTCCGGAAACTTAATGTCAGCAACATAATATTTTTTTATTAAAAAAAAAAATCCAGGACCCCTGTGTCCATGAATTTTTTTTTTTAAGTTAAATAATATGAAATATTGACATCCACACTTGCCTTTTGGACAGCACATTTCTGTGTCCACACTTGCCCTCAGGCAACAATTGTTTCAGTATTAAGAAGAAAGTCACTGAAAGAGTCACATGATCTTTTTGTACATAATTCATTATATTTCGAGTTATTTATTCATTAATCAAAATTTTTTTCCTAGTAATTAAAACCTGATACATGTATTTATAAAAAAAATTTACGGCGCTTCTTTTATTAGTTTTGCAATATTTAAACTTTCGTTCAAAAAGTTCTATTCGCTATTATAAAAATAAATGTAATTGCTTGTTAAAGATCCAAACATTCATTAGTAATACCGGTATCATTTGAGAAAGAGTTATATTAAATCCTTTTTTTTTTTTTTACAAAAAACTACCACCGTACAATGCAAAGTTGTGATTAAAGGTTATCAATTAATGCAGAATGTCGATGTTTTTCTTTATTGTCCTTTTAATTTCTATTCAAAATTCTTTTCTAGTAATTAAAACCTTATACATATACACGCATTTATTTATTAGCCGCTCCTTTAATTGACTTCGCAATATTTTAAACTTTCGACGAATAGTTCTATGAATTATTATTATAAAAAGAAATATTAATTGTTAAAGAAATCCACACATCCAATAGTAATAATAGGGGAGAGTTATGTCCCCCTTTGGGATAAGTTGTTATTCATTTACTCCATCAGAAATGTTGAAATAAGCATGGATTATCTAATTAAGGAACTTCCAAAATCCGATGAGAAACTTTATATCGTATATTGGAAACTTTGTTATATAGAAATTTAAAGACAGAAATTTAGAAATATGTTTTTGAACTGAAGTAACTCTCCTCCTTTATCATATATATAGACATCAGTTAATTCTGCTCATTGGGACCTTGGCCGAACTTTTATCTTGATTAACCATGTGCAACGAACTGTGGAGATCTGCGTCACCTGTGATCAAGTTGGATTTTGGACTTTATTGTACATATTGTATCCCGTTAGTATACTGATTAGCGAGTAACATTTACAATACACACTTAAATATGTCTTTGGGCGAAACTAGGAAACTTTTACAACAAAGTAGGAAAATCGTTGACGAAGCGGACGACAACACCAATATCAGTGTTTTTTTTAATACGATTTTGAAACTTGTCTCTAGTATAGATGTTAGACTGCAAGGTGTCGAAAAGAGCGTAGGAAAGGTCGACGAGATAAAAACTATAATTACCTCACTAAACACTCGCGTAGTTTCAGTTGAACAAAAACATAATTAATTGTCAGGCCAAAATTACAGAAGTTGAAAATAGCGTACAAGGAGTTGGAAACTTATTTGACAACTTGAAATCGGACTGTGATAAAAACAAATCAGAAATAATAAAAGTTGGAAAACAGTTTGATAGTAAGTTTGAAACCGTATTGTGAAAAAAACAAATCTGAAATAGCAAAAGTCTCTGATCAACTCGAAGCGCTAGCAAATCAGGAGAGTTCTAATAACCAGTGCAACTGCCGAGGACATATGAAAACTCTACAAAATTCGATTCTCGAATCCAATGCCGATCCATGAAAAATAACCTGATATTTACCGGTTTGTATGAAGCAAGAGACGAAAATACAGAAGAACTTCTCATTCATGTTCTATATGTAATATTGGTGTTTATCATCGTGGATTTAAATAAATAAACATCTCTCAGGTTGTAAATTTAATTTATTTGTGAGTCCAATCATCAACAGTTTACAAACAATTAGTTTATTCTATGATATGACAAATGATGACCCTGCAAATACACAAGTTAAAATAACATAAATAAACAGCACAAAGAAAGATAACTCTAATTTGAATATGTCAAAAGTGCTTGTATTGTGTAAATAAAAATATAACCAATTTGACCCAAACATATTTCATTAAACAATGAAATACTTATATTGCAAAATAATGTAAGGTGTACATTATTGATAAGTTTGTCAGTTACTGACTATATACATCTATATGCAAATCTTGACATCTTCAAAATAACATAATATAAATAAGCAAAGCAAATAAATCAATAAAGTAAGCATAAGCATATTAAAAGTAATAAGCAAAAATACAATTAGTAAAATAATAAAACAACACAATATCTTACCTCACATGAGGTGTAAAGGTCTTTGTATATATAGGCATATAATGATCTATAATCCATGTGACTCTGGTAAACTCAGTTGAAAACCTCTGTAACAAAATTAAAACTATAAGTCATGTGTTTCATGACAAGATAAAGGTTTTCTACATTCAATATAACATTCATTAAAAGTAACAGTTACTATTTTATTAAACTTAAACTTTAATACTTTTATGTTTTACTTATTTTTTATTAAGCTTGTTTTACCTGTAAACTTTCCAATGCTTAATCTATATGTATTTTATATATTTTATAACTTTCATTCAAAACTCTTGCATTCTATGAATATTAAATACATCTTGACTGTTAAAATGGTTAATAAAGAAATGTAAAGAAACTGACCTTTAGATTAGAATAATCACAATCCATATAATTATGAGACAAGAAAGTTAGACATGTCCTGTCAGTAAACAAGTAAATGAAATAGAACCATAGAAATGAAAAAGAGTTTCCCGCCTAAAATTCACCTGACCAAACTGACCAATAAGAAATGCAAAGAGAAAATAGTATGGAGCATTTACTTAACAATTATTAATTACTAAATAAATAAATATCTGAACTATAAATACTAATTTAAAATATGTATATGTTACTGAAACAGAAATAGAAATATATTAAGGATTAAATACAAATGTATTTAATCATGATCAGCTAATAAACCTTTAATAAGTAGAAATAAATTGTTAATAAAAATAATCATTATACAGAAAGAATATGTACAAATTCACTCTACCACATACTCCCCCTCGCCGTAAGATGCCGTCCCGGCATTCCGCTCTCAGGACTGAGTATTGGAAGTAGACAGGATGCTTAATATAGCTTGACCGGATTCTGCCTGTAAAGTTTGAAAAATGGGTGAATTTGCTGCAAGCTGTAATATGCATGTTACTTTCTTCTCCCAATCAGCAGTGGTGGATATGGCTGACTTACATGTGTCGAACTCTCCAGATCTTAACCAAGTTAGTTGTCTCCGTTCTCTGGTTGAGCGACGAACTGGATTTACATTTTCAATTTCTGTACGCTGAGACGTATCCATGTCAAGAGTGTCTTCTTGTACAGTCTCATCATCTATTATCTGTTGTGAAGCGCTTCCTGCAGGTTCGTCTTCATCGACACTGTCAACAGTGTCTGTCGAAGTATGAGCGTCCTCATCATCTGCTATCTGTTGTCTCTCATCAATCTGTTGGACAAGTGGTTCAACAGTGATGGTTGAATCACTGTACACTGGTTCCTCTTGACTGATGATAATGTACCCATGCTCTGACTCGTCGTCTGATGAAATCTCTGTTGTATGGTCGTCAGTGTGCGGGCGTTCCAGTTCCTTGATTTTCTGTCTAATAGGTCTTTTTAGCAGGAATCGGTGGTCTCTTTGGCAATTTTCTAGGAGCAGGTGTTGGTACATCCCTGATGTATCCTATTGGTAATAACAAGTTACGATGGAGTGTCCTTGCCCGTCCTTCGTTATTCTCCTTGCGCAGGTTGTAAACCGGGATATCAGTGTTGGGTTGGCTCACTACAATATAAGGATCCTGTTCCCATCTGTCTGCCAACTTATGTTTTCCCTCAAACGATACAACTTTGACTAAAACTCGGTCTCCTGGTTTTATGGCTGCGCCTCTAATTCTGATGTCATATCCCTCTTTCTGCTTTTCCCTAGCTTTCTGGGCTGCTTCTGTGGCTAGATGGTAAGCCTGCGAGAGAGGTTCTTTCAAGTCCGATATGCATTTCGAGTTGGGTTGTTGTTCCTCGACATGAAGTCCTAGTGTCACATCTATTGGCAATCTGGGGTTTCGTCCGAACATCAATTGATATGGTGTCTGTCCTGTTGACTCATGCCTTGTACAGTTGTATGAATGGATCATTGGACCTAGATAGGCTTTCCAGTTCTGTTTTTGGTGTGATTCCAACGACCCAAGCATATTCAATATTGTTCTGTTGAACCTTTCGCACATGCCATTCCCCATAGGATGATAACTGGTGGTTATGGATTTCCTCATACCGGTAAGTTGACCCAGTTCTTTAATCACTTTACTTTCAAAGTTGGTGCCTTGGTCGGAGTGAATCCTCTTAGGTATACCATAATGTACTATGAAGTGATTAAAGAAGGCTTCAGCTGTTGTTTTAGCAAGTTGATTCTTGGTTGGGATGGCTTGGGCATATCTAGTGTAGTGATCCGTGATGACTAAAATATGCTGGTATCCTCCTTTGGATTTTTCTAAAGTGAGAAAGTCCATGCAAACCAACTCTAGTGGTGAAGAAGTTGTTATGGTGCTCTCTGATTGGTTGGAGTTTTTCGTCGAAGACATCTTCCACATTGCTCAATCCAGAACTCTGTATCTTTGTACATTCCTGGCCAGTAAAATCGGTCTCGTAGCAAAGATAGAGTTCTGTCTTTTCCTGGATGTCCCATATCATCATGTAGGGTTTGTAACACTGTTGGTATATGTGCAGCAGGTAAGACTAGTTGTTGTCGTTCCTCGTCTTCGATAGTAGTAATTCTGTATAAAATGTTGTTAATCAGTTTCATTCTGTTGTATTCTCTTATCATCGGATTATGGCCTGTATCCTTCTTGTTTGGTTTCTGGTTGGCTTGTAAGTACTCAATGCACTGTCTGATGTTCAAATCTAGAGCTTGTACTCTAGTCCAGTCTACTAGATCACCAACATCTGTTGCTGACAGATCTTCTTCAACTATTTCTGGTGAAACTGCAAGACTTTCAACATAAGACTTTGGTATCATGGAATCGCAAATGGCTTGGACGGACTCGCTGGTAATTGTACATCCTTCTGAGTCATGTACTGCTGGAAGACGACTAAGTGCATCAGCATCTGCGTTATTTTTTCCAGGTCTGTATTTGATGTCGAAATTAAAAGTGGATAAGGCGGATAACCATCTATGACCTGTAGCATCGAGCTTAGTTGTAGTTAGAACATAGGTGACCGGGTTGTTGTCTGTTAATACGGTAAATCTCTGGCCATAAAGGTAATCCTTAAATGTATCACAGATAGACCATTTCAGAGCTAGAAATTCTCTCTTGTGTGGTGGGTAATTTTTCTCTGCTTTGTTCAATCCTCGACTGGCATAACTAATTACTCTTTTCATGCCTTCCTGTTCTTGGTAAAGTACTGCGCCTAATGCATCTCCAGAGGCGTCTGTGTGCAGCTCGTATGGTAATTAGTAATTAGCATATCCAAGGATGGGTGATGTTACGAGTCTATCCTTAAGTGTTTCAAAAGCTTGGTTTTGTTCGTTTTCCCAAGTCCATGTCTTGTTTGTTTTAGATTTCTTTTTCTGGTGTTTCTTGTTGGGTGTTGGCATAAGATCAGTTAATGGTCTGCTTACAAGGCTGAAGTTCTTAATAAATCGCCTGTAATATCCAACAAATCCTAGGAATCTGCGTACATCTTCTGGTGTTTGAGGTTTCGGCCAGTTCGTAACTTTATCTGTCTTGCTTGGATCAATCTCTATACCTTCTTCAGAGACGATATGTCCAACAAACTTTACTTTTCTCTTGAAGAACTCACATTTCTTTGGCGATAGTTTTAGGTTGGCTGCCTTGATTCTATCAAAGACTAGTTGAAGGTTGTGTAATTGTTCTTCATAGGTTTTTCCAAAGATAATTACGTCATCAATAAATACGCAGCAAATTCTTAGGTTGAGATCTGCCAAGACGTTCTCCATTAATCGCTGGTACGTAGCTGGTGAATTTGTCAACCCAAATGGCATGCGATTGTATTCGTAAAATCCTAACGGGCCAACTGAGAAGGCAGTTCGTTCTTTGTGATCCTCAAAGATTTCGACTTGGTGGTAACCAGATTTCATGTCAATAACGGAGAAGAAGCGGTTTCCTGATAAACAGTCAAGTAATTCTTCAATGCGTGGAAGTCCATAGCTGTCTTTCTTCGAGTTCTTATTCAGCATACGATAATCAACGCACATTCTCAGACTGTTGTCTTTCTTCTTTACTAAAACCACGTTTGATGCCCATGGCGAATGTGAAGGCCTGATGCTGTTCATATCAAGAAGTTGCTGTAAGTAGACTTTCACTTCATCATACATGGATGGTGGTATTCTCCGGTATCGCTGCTTAAAAGTTTTGTCTTCCAGTAACTCAATTCTATGTTGGACTATGTTGGTATGTCCTACATCACTGTCGCTCTTGGAGAAGATATCGCTATAATCCAATATAAGATTTGTACCTCTTTTCAGTTCCTCCTCAGACAAGTCACTCTTGGTAATTTCTACTTTGTCTATAAATGATGTTTCGACGGATTGATTTTCTTGACAAGGTTTAGGTTGTATCGTTACTTGTTGTAGTTCACATATAACTGCTTTGGGTGGTATAGTGATGGTTCTAGTTGTAACATTGGAGAGCTGTATAGTAATATGACCATTATTTTTAAAGTTGAATTGGTGTAATCGTGGTTCGACATCAAGATCTGTAGGTTCAAATGCCAAATCTGATTCATGATGAATCGCTGATGTGTTACGATACTGAGTTTCCTTGTCACAGTAACCTTGTATTTCCATGACGGTATTTGGTGGAATGGTTATCTTGTTGAGTTCTGCATTCTTGACTAAGGCAAGTCTGTTTTTATTCTTCTTGAGTTCTTTTTCCTGTAGTGCTATGCATCTTAAAGTAAGGTACCAGGGAGTTGTTAGATCTGCATTTGTAGATATTTATCTCCATGAAGTTGGTGTAGATCTTGTAGTATGGTATTCAATATGTTAGTTCCAATAAGTAGTGGTATGTGTTGGTTGTAATTACTGTTGGGTACTACAAGTATTAAGTATGTGTTGAAGTTGTTGGTACTGCCAGGTGTATTTATGTTTACTTCAATATATCCGGAGTATGGTAGTTGACTTCCCCCAGCACATTCAATATCCAAAATGTCTTTGATGGTCTTCAATTGTATACTACAGGCAAGATGTTGTTGATAGTATGACTCGCTAATAGTCGAGACTGTAGAACCTGTATCAAGAAGTGCTCCCGTTTCAATTCCCTCCAATATAACTGATGTTTCTGTTGGTCGACCATACAATCCCGGTGGTATCTTCACTAAATTATTCTTAATACTGGGACCATTAATCTTTCTATTCAAGCCTAGTACCGGCCCCTCGTCATAGGCTTCTTGAAGTTTAAACCTCTCTTGGAGTGATCCAGTTTTACAGCACATCCTCTCTTATAATGTCCATACTGTCCATATCTAAAACATTGAGGTTCTTCGTAAACGGATGCATGTTGATACTTGGAATGTTGTTGTTCAGTTGTTTTTTGTTGTGTGTTAGATTGTTGTTGTGGTTGTTGTCGTGACTGGTAGTTCTGTCTTGGTGGTCTATATGTGCCTCTATATCCTTGTTGATACCCTCTGTTTGGTTCTATGTATGAGCCATTGGTCTGTTGTCTTTCACGGTCATAGCTATCAACTTTACTAACCAGTTGTTGCACAATGCCTTTAAGTTCCTCTATGTCAGATTTTGTTGTTGTAATTGGTGTTACTTGGGCAGCCTTAGCAGGAATTGGTTTGGACTTCTTCTCTTTCTCATATAATTGTTGTTCGAGAGTATGCTTCATCTCAATCTGACGAATAGCGACCCTTAAGGAATCGAAGTCCTTTATACTGTCACACTTGTGGCCACTTGCATCTTTAAGATCTTTCCTCAGTCCGTTCCAGAGTATATCATGTAGCATACGTTTGACTTCGGATGGTTGTATGGCTCCCATATCCCTGGCTCGACCCATGATATCCTCAAGGCGGCAACTCCAACTGATGACATCTTCATCGTTGCGTTGTTCGGCACCATATAATTCCTTCAGTATATCAACTGTATTGGCTGCATTACCATATATGCTGTCCAGTTTCTGTAGTAAATCTTGGATGGAAGCTTCTGGACCTAGTCGCATAACTACTGCACCTGCCTGTCCTCGTAGTGATCTTCGGATGGCGGTGTGTATGGTATCCTTGTGTATGGATTTGTCTCTAAGTAGACATTCTATATCATAACGCCATAACTCATATGTTGACTCTGATTTGTTACCGGATCCTGTAAATATGTTAATTTTTGGTGGTTGATAAGAAGCACTAGCAGGTTGGATTTTCTCTTTTGGTCTTACATCTGGTGGTAAAGTCAATGAGTGTGGTTTCGTGTCATCAAATTCCTCCTTCTGTCTGAAATATTCTTTCATTGACTTCTCAAAGTCCTGTGGTGTGTCCGTTTTTGGTTTTATACCCATTGCTTTGATTGCCTGTAATAACTTAATATCCTCGGGATCCATTATTTCTGCTGTCGGACTAGATGGTGGGTATATGATTGTCTTCTCTAATGGGCTAGTTGGTGGGTGTGTTATGATGTTCTCCACCGTATTGGCCATATACAATCAAAGCCAATATAACTAATAAATTTAAAAAAATTCAAATATAAAATATAAATATCTACAATAATAGAAAATAAAATTATCTGAAATATAATTCCTGTAAGTAAAGAAAATTTGTCCTACAAGGAAAAATTAAATCAGAAATCTGAAACAAAATAAATTCCTAAAACCAAAAGAAATTCTAAGAAATTTTCTGAAATAAATATATAAGCTTCTACAAAATATCAAATTAGCTAAGTATTTTGAAATAAATGTAAATTTCTACAAAAGATTGAAATATGTTTTAGTATTCTGAAATAAATATAAATTTCTGCAAAAGATCAAAATTTATTAATTATTCTGAATTAAATCTAAATTTCTACAAAAGATAGAAAAT
>MJUT01017197.1:341305-363964 GCA_002080005.1 Gigantidas platifrons | reverse complement strand
AATTAAGTATTCTGAAATAAATGTAAATTTCTGCAAAAGATTGAAAAATATGACCTATAAGAAAGTTTGAAAAGAAACGAAGTAATCTTGAATTAAACAAATTTAATCTGAAATGTAGATCTAAAGTATTAACTATAAACTGAAATTTCAAAGAAATTCTAAAAATAAAGTGAAGTGTGCAAAAATAAAGTATATCTAAATTCAAACAGATATTATACAAATACAAAATCAATACAACTGAACTGCAAATGAATTCAACTAACAGTTTCAGAAAACTGTCATGTAATGAATCTAATAAAAAAAATGTTGATGCAAAATTTAAGTTGAATTATCTCCCCTGAAATATCAACTTATGATTAAATATAAATCAATCACTTCCTCTAAGTGATCCACTAATCTACAAAACAAAAATTGTTTTAATTAGTCGACCTACAAATAAACAAATATATGATTAATATACCTGTGAAAGGTATAGTAAATCAAATTAAAGTACCTAGATGACAAAACAAATTACATTAATCAATCTACAAGAAAGGAATTTTTTTTTTTGATTAATGTGAATCTAAACATTCCATAATTAATATAATAGATTTATATACAACACAATACGCAAAAATATTTGACTAAAATACAATACATGCAGCACCTACCCCTGAATCAATATACAATGTATCTGCTACTATACTGCTACAACCTGAAATATGGGGCAGATAAGAGATTTGCTAAGCTTGTACGTTAGCAATTTCTTTTTCTCTCAAGTCAAACTACATGTAAATAAGAACTAATGAGTATACAGCTAGTGATCTGACCTCTCCCTCAAGTACCAATGTAACCTAATACTCCACTAAAGTAAAGATACAAAAGTATTCAGGTGGAAATAGACAAAGAAGAAACGAACTGAAAGTTAACTGAGAATGACAACAAAACCTAAAGTATATCAGATATAAGTGCCAAGGGGATTACAGATAAAGTGTCAAGAGTGTTAGTTAACTACAGAATGCATGCTTGTGCACAGAATCATTCATTTCATACAACCAGAAAGCAAAGTTTATATTTTTTAAATAATATTAGAGTTCTGGATTTTAACCAATTATTTGTAAATTTAAATTTTTAATTAAAAAAAATAATAATTTGATTTAAGTATTAAATTATTTTAAAACATTAAACAATACAAAGTACAATACACAATTACAATAGACAAATATAAGTTCAATACACAAAACTAATGACAACTAAGTTTGCTTCTAATATAACAAACACAAAGTATGATATACTCATATACAGCGACAATACACAAAATATAAACAAAGACACAAAGCTACTGACATATAATACATGTAATATACACAGTTACCATGTTCAAAGTACATATAAAAGTATGAATGGTGTATTTTGTGTTACTAACAAATTTACTAAGTAAGTGTATGTAAATTTAGAAAATTAGAAAGTGTAAGTTCAATTATCAAAAAGGTGTATGTAAATTTTCAAAAAAATAAGTTAATGTAAACCAATACTCAAGTATCACTTATTCTGACTGATGAAATAAAGTGACAATCCCTTAAGTATTTGTTTACATATGCTGTGGGTATGTCTTCACTTCCTCTTTCCGGTTGACCTTGAACTTTGAGGGGGGTCTATAAAAATCTAAGTATCACAAATTCTCAAATATGAATAAAGTCTATCACTAATATTTGTAAATACTGTCTACTAAAACATGTTATTAAAGTATGTTTCTAACACTAATTTTCTGGCATAAATGTGTTTAAATATATATAGCTGACATTCAACATTTCACATTAAATATAAATAAAGTGGTTATTATCTTGTACATACATAAATACTTAAAGACTTTCTCCGTTTTTCTGTCGTCTGAAAGCACGTTTATCCAATCGGATGTTGCTAATGTTAAGATATCCTAATTTATGAATCGATTCCGCACTGACACTGTTGATATCCGGATGTCACAAATTTACGTTGGGCGCCATTGTAATCTTGGTGTTTATCATCGTGGATTTAAATAAATAAACATCTCCCAGGTTGTAGATTTAATTTATTTGTGAGTCCAATCATCAACAGTTTACAAACAATTATATTATTCTATGATATGACAAATGATGACCCTGCAAATACACAAGTTAAAATAACATAAATAAACAGCACAAAGAAAGATAACTCTAATTTGAATATGTCAAAAGTGCTTGTATTGTGTAATTAAAAATATAACCAATTTGACCCAAACATATTTCATTAAACAATGAAATACTTATATTGCAAAATAATGTAAGGTGTACATTATTGATAAGTTTGTCAGTTACTGACTATATACATCTATATGCAAATCTTGACATTTACATGCCATCTTTAAAATAACATAATATAAATAAGCAAAGCAAATAAATCAATAAAGTAAGCATAAGCATATTAAAAGTAATAAGCAAAATACAATTAGTAAAATAATAAAACAACACAATATCTTACCTCACATGAGGTGTACAGGTCTTTGTATATATAGGCATATAATGATCTATAATCAATGTGACTCTGGTAAACTCAGTTGAAAACCTCTGTAACAAAATTAAAACTATAAGTCATGTGTTTCATGACAAGATAAAGGTTTTCTACATTCAATATAACATTCATTAAAAGTAACAGTTACTATTTTATTAAACTTAAACTTTAGCATTGCAATTAATTAAAAATAATACTTTTATGTTTTACTTATTTTTAATTAAGCTGGTTTTACCTGTAAACTTTCCAATGCTTAATCTATATGTATTTTATATATTTTATAACTTTCATTCAAAACTCTTGCATTCTATGAATATTAAATACATCTTGACTGTTAAAATGGTTAATAAAGAAATGTAAAGAAACTGACCTTTAGATTAGAATAATCACAATCCATATAATTATGAGACAAGAAAGTTAGACATGTCCTGTCAGTAAACAAGTAAATGAAATAGAACCATAGAAATGAAAAAGGGTTTCCCGCCGAAAATTCACCTGACCAAACTGACCAATAAGAAATGCAAAGAGAAAATAGTATGGAGCATTTACTTAACAATTATTAATTACTAAATAAATAAATATCTGAACTATAAATACTAATTTAAAATATGTATATGTTACTGAAACAGAAATAGAAATATATTAAGGATTAAATACAAATGTATTTAATCATGATCAGCTAATAAACCTTTAATAAGTAGAAATAAATTGTTAATAAAAATAATCATTATATAGAAAGAATATGTACAAATTCACTCTACCACATATACAAAGAAATTGGAATTGACTTCCGTATTGATTTCGGAAAAGTGCATCGGTTTAGTCACAAACCGAGGGGGAAACGACCCATTGTAGCTAGATTCATACACTTCAATGACCTACAGTGTGTGTTGAACAACGCTTACCGGCTCCGTAATACACCATACGGTATACGACAACAATTTCCCCGGGAAATTTAAGACAGGCGTAGGGAACTTTACCCTATTCAGAAAGAGGCAAAGCGACAAGGTAAAAGGGTAGCACTAATCCGAGATAGACTGTATATAGAAAATGAATTGTATGTACCTGCAGAGGATATGGATGAAATTGGAGACTTTGATACACCGTCGAAACCGCATAATGTCTGGTCAACACCAAGAAACAGTGGAGATGGAAGACCACCAAAACGGCAACGAGTGAGCTCGACGACCCCTGAGCGAGGATAGGGGTGCCAAAGAGAACAATCCCAAATATCTCAAACTCTCTCTTTTGTTGATGAAAACTTTACTGTCATTAATAACAATAGTGTATATAATAAAGATTGCATTACTTTTGTTGATCATACTTCTGTTGATAATACTTTTGTTCATAATATTGTTGCTGATAATACTTTTGTTGATAACACTTTTGTTTCTGTATCTGATCAACAAGTTAACATTTTACTTTCAGATGATTCTATTGACTTATGTAATTACTTTAATGATAGCCAAAATAGTAGATCAGATATATGTAACGGTAGTATTGAATTTATTGATGATCAGTTCTCACCACATAATTCCAGCTCATGTAGTAGTAGTAATACAGAAGATAGTTTAAACTGTACCGTTAAAAATGAACGTAATTTAAAGGTTCTAAGCTTGAACTGTTGTGGTGTAAAATTACGTTTACAGTATCCAGAATTTTGTGAACTTATTAAAAAAAATGATATAGTTTGTTTACAAGAAACAAAAACTGATGATATTGATAACATTGAACTCGAAGTGTATACTTTTAAAATGAAAAATATAACACAAATTGGTAGAAAATCAGGCGGAATTATCCTAGGTTACAAAGATCATCTAGAAAATGTTATTGAACCTTTAGAGACAGAGTCAAATTATATATTTTGGTTAAAAGTTTCATCAAAATTATTTAATTTGAGTGACGACCTCATCTTTGGTATAGTTTATATCCCACCGGAAGGTTCTTCCTACCTTTCCCCAGATGCATTTGACCAAGTCGAAAATGAATATCGTGTTTTATCTCATTATCTCAAGAATAACCTCAAGAATTACATACGTCCATTGAATAACGCTATTATTCAACGGTGAATAACCTCAAGAATTACACACGTCCATTGAATAACCCTATTATTCAACGGTGTAAAAACATGGAATAATACTTTAACAATTCAAATATTAAACAGTATATTTCAACTGTTTGTTCGGTACAATAAAACAGTTACGGCCCTCTGAATCGGTGAATATCCAAAATTGTCAACCCCACTATATATATAGCCATTTGGCTCGGGAAATGTTTCGTCTCTCGACTGGTATTTTTCGCAAATACCCCTCCCAAACATGATATATCTGTATAAAATTACCAATATATCTGCTAGCTTGGGGATTTTAACAGTAGAACTGCAGATGACCCCGATTTTATTGAAATACTCATTAATGAGCATAAACTAGATTTTACCCAATTTGTAGAAAACGATTTAGCAATTTTAGACACACTAAAAATAGATCGAAAAAGAAAAAGTATGGATAATGGTAAAAATAGATCAGGTAATATTTTGCTAGAGTTTGTAGATGTAATAATCTATTTATTGTGAACGGTCGTATCGGTGATGATTATCTAGAAAGTGAAAAGTTAACTTGTAGAAACTCTAGTGTTGTTGACTATTATATTTGTTCGCCATGCTTTTTTGAATATTTTTGTAATTTTAAAGTTGTAGATTTTTCCCGTTTGTATTCTGATGTCCATTCCCCTCTTGTTGCAACTCTTCAATTTATTGAAAAAGCCGTAGACCACGATCAATTTCAAAGCTCCGATCACACAATAGATGGTAGAATAAAAAAAATGGGACAATAAAAAATGTTTAACCTTTCAGGACAATGTAGATAAAGAAAATTTAAATGGACTTTACAATGAGCTCACAAACTCAATAAATGAAAATATAACTAAAGACAATATAAACGCATATGTTAACAAACTTTGTGATCTCTTTGTTGACAGTGCTCAAACGACCTTCTGCACTTCTAAAAATAAACGTAATAAAATGTAAGCAGAAAACCGAAGGGAGGTAAACCCTGGTTTAATTACGAATGTAAATTTGCCAGAAAAAACTATCGGAAACTTAAAAGAAAATTTAAAAAGGAAAGGACGGGAATCCTTAAACAAAAAGTAGCGGAGGCTGAAAAGCATTATAAAAATACACTTGATAAGAATAGTAAAAATTACCGGAAAAAATGAGGGAGGAGTTAAAAAATCTAAAAACATCTGATCCGAAGGAGTATTGGAAAATTTTAAACAGGGGTAGGGAGAAAAAACAACCCGATATTCCTATGGAAGATTTGTTTAATTTTTTTTTAGTTTAAACACGTCACCCGGTTTGCCAACTCGAGATGAAGAACATCTTAATCAGGAACCTGTGGATAATGTTAATTTTGAACAGTTAAATGAGGGTATCACTACCTATATTTCACAGGAAGAAATGCTTTGTTGTATTAAGAAACTCAAAAACAATAAAGCTAGTGGGGACGATCACATAATAAACGAATATATTAAATCAACATCGGGTTTGTTCTTACCAATTTACGAGACAATATTTAATTTAATTTTTGAAACAGTCTTTTTACCAGATATTTGGCAGATAGGGAGTATTAAACCGATATATAAGAATAAAAGCAATCCTTTATATCCCAAAAACTTCCGTCCAATTACCATTCTTAGTTGTCTTGGCAAACTGCTTACTGCTATTTTAAATGAAAGTCTACGGGTGTTCTCAGAAGTTTTATTGTTAGAGGAAATCCAATTCGGATTTGGAAAATCATATTCGACTATTGACAGTATTTTTACATAATTTTAATTTTTCGAAATTTTAAAAAGTAAAAAGAAGAAATTATTTTGTGCTTTTGTTGACTTTGAGAAGGCGTTTGACACTGTCTGGAGAGAAGCACTGTGGTATAAACTTCTATTAAATAATATAAACGGGAAAATGAATACTGTTATTTTAAACATGTATAATGATGTTAAATCTTGTATAAATTATGATAATTGTACATATGCTTACTTTTCTTGTGATATGGGAGTGAGACAAGGTGAAAATCTGTACCCTTTTCTGTTTGCATTGTTCTTAAACGATTTACAAAGCTTCTTGGAAAAAGAAAACCAATTTCAGAAAAATTTAAAGAAATTTAAATATTTATTTGAAACTTTTCGTTCTATTGTATGCAAACGAGACTGTTATTATGGTGGCTGAATCACGCGAAGATCTACAAGCTCACTTGAACGTTTTTGGAGAATACTGCCAAAATTGGAAACTGAAAGTAAATGTAGAAAAAAACTAAAAAAAATTTCTAGAGGACGGCCTCTTGTAGATATACATTTTTCATTAAACGGATCTGAAATAGAAATTATAAACGAATTTAATTACCTCGGAATACTTTTAAACAGGACTGGAAATGTCAATAAAGCAATCAGAAAAGGCCAAACAGGCTATGTATGAGTTTTAAAAAGAGGACGCACTCATAACTTATCTGTTGAATGCCAACTCGAACTATTTGATAAAATGGTTAAACCTATACTTCTTTATGGGTCGAAAATTTGGGAATTTTGCTAAAATATTGATTGTCTGGAAAAAATACAATTACAGTGGAACCTGTGCAATCCGACACCAGAGTTTTCCGACATCCTGTGACATCCGTAATTATGTTAAGTAAAATAAAACCTGAGTATTCCGACATCCTGTACAATCCGACACATTTCCCTGGTCCCTTGGTGGGTCAGATTAGTTAGGTTCCGCTGTACTATTTTGTAAATTACTATTGAAATTAAAATCATCGACACCAAATTATATGATTTATGGGGAACTGGGACGATTTCCTATCGAAATTGATATAAAAATAAGGATGATGTCATTTTGGGCCAGACTTTTATTGGGGAAAGAAACAAAACTCTCGTACTTGTCATATAAACTTTTATTAACTCTTTCTATTGAAGAAAATGTGCACTTCATCTGGATTAAATATTTAAAAGAACTTCGATGAAACAGGTTACTCTAGTATTTGGATAAATCAAGATATTCCAAATTCTAATTGGTTAATTCCGAGTATCAAATTACGCCTGCATGATCAATTTAAACAGGGCTGCTACTCCTTTATTGAACACTCCCGAAAAGCATTACATTACAGAATATTTAAAGAAAGTTTCGAATTTGAAAACTACTTTAGAATTTTAGAAGACAAAGATATTTATACCCTATGCAAATTTAGAACTACCAATCTACCAATCATAAATTAGCTATGGAAACTGATTTCGGATGGATATTGCTGAGATACGGCAAAGTGCTTTCTACCTTAAAATTTATCAAATGCAGCCGTACGCACCTTTTCATGGTTAGTATATTTTGTAAATTTGGCTCTGATATTTCGCGGTTTTTTTGTCGACCCGTTGTCTCGGTTTATGAACATTTTGGAATTCAATATCGCCTTCTACCCCATTATCTTTATTAATGCAATTCGTAAGTGTTGTTTCACAATTTTCAGCCTGCCTATCCTCACTTTCAGGTATCCCACTAAAAATCAGGTTATATGTCATAGAGTGGGCCTGCATTTCAAGAAGTTTTCCCCTAAATTCTATGTTTTTCAACTGAAGCTGGTCCTTGTCAGATTATATGGAAGACACCCTAGTTTCCACAATATTATAGTGAAATTCCTTGTCGGAAATTATTTGCGATTGCTGTCTCAAATCATTTCTAATGTCGGGAATATCATTATATAGTTTATTGAAATGTTTTTCCATGTTAGACATTCTAGCACACAAGTCATCTTACATATCAAGTTTATTAAGTCTTTGGTTCATTTGGTTTATAGTATTAAACAACATTTTGTAAAGTTGAATTGTCAGTCTGAACATGAGAGGTAGGAATCTGTGCTGGCAATGTAAAGGTATGTGAGTTCATACTACACATGTAGGAGGGGTTACACTTGGACATGTATGGGCCATACCCTCTGTGGTAAGTACATGAAAGGTAAAGACATCTGTTGAAGTTGTTGTAAATTCATAGGTGTGCTGTGTTGAACTGACGAAGGTTGGAAATTAATGTTTCTAAACTCGTGACCATTTATTGATTCATTTGCCAAAGCAATTACATGTGAAATATTGGACGGTCCCGATTTGTTTACATCATGGATGTGTGGGGTCTGTGTACATTTCTCGTGTCTTTTACTCTTTTTAATTTTGCGAGAACCCATGCAAATGTCATTGTCTGTGTTATTCAATATATATTACAACAATTTGTAAACAATTTCAAATCACAGTCATGGTTATTCACAGCAATTTTAAAGTTTCATGGCGGAGCCTCTCTTACGTGCGTCCACTCATTTCCCATCTGTATAGCTACAAAAATATAGGCCGTGATATTTTTGTTATATTTGCCGATTTGAGGTGAGGGGTGATTTTTTTCGTTGATATTAATGCAATTGTTGTCCATCACTATATATTATCTTTTCATAAGGTTATCTAAACTACCAAGCTTCCAATTTTCCCTATGTATTTCATAAAAAACTGCAACTTCAAAATACTTCATCCTAAGTCAATTCATATCCAATTTTGATAACAGAAGCAGAAAAATACATAGTTTATAATACTTATCTGCGGGCAATTTATAGAAGAATATTTTTCAAATAGTCAAAATTTAAGCACTAATTTCAATTTTATGTCTACAAATATACCACATTGCTTGGGACTTTTGACGAAGCAGGAGAAGATTTAGATTCATTTTGTGTTTAAAAAATATAATATAATGATATTACAGATTAAAGTACATTTAATTCTGGTTTTGTTTATAAATTATGAAAATCGGGACAATGTTTTGAAAAATTGTAGTCTTGGGAATTTCTCAAATTGAATGTCTTTCAAGTAATGAACTGGCATTAGCTATTTTCAAGTGATCACTTTGCTGCATTGACCGTTACTTACGACGTGGAACGTAATAATGCTGACTGATGTACTGTCTAATAGAATTAATTTGTTTGTTTTACACATAAGAGCACTATGAGCAACTAATGGGAGTTAAGTGGTACGAATAAAAGGTCGTGGTATTTATTGTCGTAGGAATGTTGAAGCCCTTGTCGCCTCATCAAGCAAATAACATAATATTGGTCGATTAAATATATTTATATGGAAATATAATTCATAATGTACAATATGGCTTACAAAAAACGATAGAGCATGATCTTAATTTTTTGGCGAGCATCGGCAAATTTGGGTTGGGGGCCATGGAATCTAGGCGAGTGGTCTAAAGGATGCTTAAATGCCATCCGGGTATGCTATAGCCCTAGTGAGAACAGGGATAAAAAAAATCCCCGGAAACTTCAGAGGATTGGGGAAATTACAACCTTTACTATTATTCCGATAAATTAAGTGCTAAGCAAAATATGCTTTGACAGTGTGTTATATTTTGGTTTTCATTTGACTATTGTAGAGAAAAGGTGGTGGACCCTCTGCGCCTGTTTTGTATAGTATAACTTATTACAATAGACTTATGAATTAAGAAGAGTGCGAAGATACAAACAGAGGAATAAATCAGAATCCGTATATCGAAGAAGGCCAGACAACACGATGGCGAAAAGAAAAATTATAAATAAGGTTAATAATAAAATTACCGAACACCGAGCAATCTTCCAAAGGGAAAGTCAAAACTCAAAAATCAACAAACAGACAAAATCAGTCAACAACCGGAAAACTGGGAAAACACCGATCTACAAACCCTACACATAAAACTAAAGATGGAGCATTACGAACCCCACTAAAAAATCGGGAGTGAATCAATTGTGTACAAATAGTGCGCGCTATTTAGTAACTGTGTATTAAACACCAACCGATTTAACTTCGCCACATATCTGCTTGACCTTTATGTTCAAACCATTATGACGTTGTCTTGATTTTGTGTTTTGAGACTAAGGTGAGCCGGTTGTTGTTGATGCAGCTGTTGTTAGTGTGATTGGCGATAATTAATGTACGGTTTTATATGTTGTCTATAAACTATACATATATCATCATTTTGGCATGATATTGTTATAATTTTGTCATAAATTATTCACTTTCCATTAAATCCGGGAAAGGTGTACGATTATTATGCAAATTCTAAAATCATATTTGTTATATTCACATGAACTTGACGAGATGGGTTTGTTAAGCAATCTCGTGTTTGCATTCACCTAAACTGATTAAACAATGTTGAATACAAATTGGGCATCACGAATCGTAATTCCAAACAAATATAACGCATCATACAGTATTAAGACACACCAGGGGTTTTGTCATGTTACTATATCAAAAGATTATACACTCATCATAGGCTTGCGATTTGCAGTTAAGCCACCTGTAGTTAAACACTTCATTGTCTCTACATTGAATGATGAAGTTATCGCGATATATATTTGTATTGATTGATTGATTGATTGGTGTTTAACGTCAAGTGGGCATTATATAAGCAAACTTGTTGCCAAGAAACTGGTTGTCAACAATACACGATGCAAGTACAAGATGGCACCTGGATGGGTATATGAAAATATGCGCGGAGGATAGATAGGGTGTAAAACAGGCAATAAGCGATCGCTCATAGCAAACTGTTGATAATGGTGTCTACAAGTTTACAATATTACACAGCGTGGTATTATCTAAACACTCATTTACGTCCTTTCGGAAAGAAGAGTTGTGTAATTGATTCGCTCGCCCCTTTCTGAAGGGTAGTACCCGAAGGAGGCGACTCAAGGAATAGAAATACTACTTAAATTCAAATCCAAGATTAATAAATAAACTTTAGAGAATACATGTGATTTGTATAGAATCGAATTGAGCTAAATTACTATTGCTGGTATAATTTGGCGGATGTTACCTTTTTATCTGTCATAGAACATTGCATGTTTGATATTATCAGCTAGGAAATTAGGTTGTTATTATTTTTAGATCAAATGAGCCAATCTGCTTTAATGAAGCTTACTGGATCTGTACTAACTATTTTTGCAGCTTACGTTCTATCGGTTTATTTGATCTGCTTAATTTATTTCTTTGTACCATGCAATTGGTGAGGGTAAAATACAGCAATGAATTTCCAAACTCCAGATACGAGTGTTGATTACATGCATGTTGTCAATATTACTGTGTGAAACTCAACACTTTTCAAATATTTGAACGTCCACAACATGTTAAGCAACTTCGACATTAACGTCTCATCGGAAGTCAGCTAGACGGCATTACAGTAGTGACAATTATAGGTCAAATATAGAGGAGCCACCACCCATAATTAGTAAAGGAAGTACCTCGGCTAGCAGGAATAATCAATGATGAAAGTGATATTACAGCTATAATAAATCGATCGGTATTTATTTGGCAACCGAGTGTTGAGGACATACAACATGTACCACCTTGTTTCTCTTAAACTAATTTAGAATAATAAAATGAAAATTCAGAGAAAACAATGCATGTCTGCTTTAAATCCTTATCTAGTTTCGTCATTTTTTTCTGCCATATAAAATGTATTTATAAAGGCTACCATTTGCATATACTTGTACCATTTGAAGTTTAATATGCACCATAAATGACACTGCAGGTAATGCGCAATTTATAAGGCGATATTTTATTACGGGATTAAATTATTGAATAGTTTATTTCTTGGCTACACAGTCTACAATTAAGCTAATCTTTATAACTTTCATTAAAAAACGATGGATTCAAGAGGAAACAATGTACAAACGATTGAAAATAACACAAATAAGTATCGTGTCATGTAACAAAATCGGACAGTTTGTTCAAATAGTAGCGTCATCATGAACACACACGAGGAGATACAAACAAAACGCTCAATTACAAAGGTAATGGTAGAACGAATGGTATGTACTTGTGATACATTGATATTCTGAATAATCCATCAAAGAAGATAAAATCTTATCAAACCTATTGGTCTCCTCCCCCAAGCAGAGGTGACCTTAGCCGATTATTCTGTTGATGCTCTTTGGCTTTGTTGCTCCTAAATACCTTTACATAATTTGCAATCGTTGGATATTGAGCATACCTGATGAAGGTTATTCCAGTAACATACCTGATGAAGGTTATTACAGTAACGTACCTGATGAAGGTTATTCCAGAAACGCATCGTTAGCACTAAATATTATATCAATGTTTTATTATAATAAGAAAGGTTTGAAGGGCTCTGATTTGAAACTTAAAAACAAGTATACATCATAGGATTCCGTAGGTAAATGACAGAGCAAAATCAATGTTATTGCAGTTTGTTGTGATCATCCACATACACTTGAAGGTCACGTTTATCGCTGTTTAACTGTTGAAAAAATATGTTTATATAGTTTTTGTTATCCTGGAAAGATATGGTTGTTAATCAATGACATGACTTATATGGAACTGAGATAAAAATTCAAATGCTTTTAGAGAGTTTTAATCCTGTTTAATATTGCAATATTCTATGATATGAAACTTACGAACAAGAATACATTCTTGCTTTCAAAACTGGGTTTAATACTTTAAAAGACTTATCAATTTTGATGCTATTTATAACTTAATAACTTTAATTAGTTTAATATGATCTTGTTTCAATGCATACCTACCAAACATCTGGTCTGTATACATATCTGTCTTGCAGGTATTAAATTGAAGGCATGTGGGTAATTCGTTGAATATTCTCTTCAATCAAATACTATCAGACAGGAGTTTGTGATTATTTCCGAAACAGTATGTGTCTAGATTTATAATTATTTATTTAACTAACTTTTTCAAACACATGTTCAAGTTTTATGCATGTGTTTTGTATTTAATTTACTGGAATGAACCACGATTTGCATATAAGACGATGTTCGTGACGTTTAAGAGTAACGCGACGGGTACCAACAATGGTGCAGGCAGTGCTTACCCAGAGTTCATCTGCGGTTGATACTGGGGCTCGTTTTGCCCAATCTTTAATTTTCTGATTGTTTGTTAATTTTTCGATTTACAGCTTTGATATCTTTAAACTTTGTTTCTTAAATTGAAAATATTCAAACTGTCGGTCGCCATTGTGTTCCTACTTGTACTCTTCCTTCCTCGACTCTAAAATTACATACAGGATGCTCAGTCATTGCTCTAATTGTCTACGACCTATAGTAAATAAACACTGGGTGATTTGTCTAGGTGAATGTCTACTATTACATAATGACTTCTCTGTACAATTCAAAATCCATGGAAGGAAGCCATAGCTGCAATTGGTGGCGTTTCAAATTTCATTGAAATACAGTTGTAAACCCCTTTGAAACGTGAACATTCTCTTTATGTTCATCTTATAATGTTACACCGTATAGCTGTCTTCACTGTTTTTTTTTGTTTTTTTGTGACTTGGCAAGATGTAATTATATTAAAGCAGTTTTCAGTTTTATCGTTCCCATGCGAAATATGTACTTTGGCGCTATGCAAATTTGATGACTTTGTAATAAATTTAATAACAATTATGCTCCCATCGTATATTATTCTGTTTTCAGCAACCGAGGTTTTCAGAGAAATTACTAACATTTATTTTGTAAATCTGCCCATAGCTGTTTATAATTTTGATATTACATGTTCAATTACTGCCTTTTAAAATGAGCGTCCAATATGTTAGCTGAAAAATATACGTCAGATTATGTCAGCAGTGAATCAATCTACCGACAATGCAGTTGTGTAGAGTCAGTTTATTTTCGTACCATGTTGGGGTTTTGTTCAAGTCAAGCTTAGGGATGCTGGTACTAGTTCTACCATGTATATTGGCTTCTGATTATTTTATATTTTATTTATTTCGAAGGGGCAGTGTGCAATATCAGACTTGATAACAATCAAAGCAGAACATACACTGAACAGGTTTCTGATCTAAATCTAAATCTGATTTATGATTACTTTTCAAAGTCAGGAATAGAATTAGTATTTCATATTACTTATAGCATACCAATAACACATGAACAACCTATGCTTTATTTACATATTCCAAAGTACCAGGAATGTCTTACCTTCGCTTCATAACCGATTTTGGCTATCAAACTTCGGCCGTTTGCTTTACTTGCTCTCAAAAAGTTATAAATTATTTGGATTTCCAATCTTTCGATTAAGCGTCATTGCAGAAACGTTTCGTGCACACTAAATTAGGTATCTATGTTTTTATTATAAAGAGGCAAGAAATAAACGTTATAAAAACAGAAGGGACAAACATGAAGTAGGTTCAATCTTTAGTTTTCTGTCTAATATTTTGTAAATCATTGTGTTTTTGTCGATTTTCTGTTGGCTATTATAAAGTTTGTCCTTATTCTATTAATATCTTCTGGTTATCACTGTGTACCTACTACCTACACACTTTTATTCTTTTTCTTTGTACTTCAATAGAGCCTTCTAGTTACTGGTATTCTTATTAAATGTCAAACTCAATTTATTTACCCAACATTGGAAAAAGACCGCACTACTAGTTTTAATGGATGCTCCATTACTTTGAAATGAATTCTACTTTTCAAGTTGGTTTGATTGTAAGTTAAAGCCTATTTATATTTAGTTCATTTTCTTCCTTCTTATTTGCATTATATATTACTATTGGTTATTAAAACTGGATTTTGGTTAAATATGCATATTATGAATGATTGAATAGATGATATACGGTACTGATTTAGGCATATTAACGTTACATAAGTTTTCACTCTGGGCGAAATGATACAAGAAAATAACTTCTCCTTAGGGCTATGGAATTTGTTTAATAACGTGAAAAAATTATAGTAAACACTAAGAATAATTGATTCTTAACAAATAGATATTGAATTAGAAATTGACAGAACAATGGTATTTGTGAAGATTTCTTCAAGTATCGATTGAAATATACAACTTAACAAGAAACGAAAGTATGCAAATGGATATAATATATCTTATAGCAAGTACACAAATATTGAGCTGATACAAATGTATTATCCTGCAAACAGGCAACATCAAATATGTATTACCAATATGTTTAATATACTGCTCACTGTAAGTGGCAAAGTTATTGTTATCAAATTTAACAGAGCTCGTGGAAATTCTAATTAAATTTAAAAAGTTAAAATAACCAGCACAGTGAAGAATAAAAAAGACGACCAGTTGCCATAATAGCGCAGCAGGAATGTGAAACATAATTAAAAAAAATTACAAGAATAACCGTTGAACTTTGTAATAATGGTCATATGAAACCCTGAAAGAGCAAAGTGACGCTGCTGCTTGACATTGGTATCTTCAGTAAGTATGATTGTGCTTTATATTTTATAAATCATTGCTTTCATGATGTATTTTTAATTGTATCATTTATAGTAAAAAGAAGAATGTTTCTTATCTTTCGGTGGCATTATTGTTTAGTTTCTTAATTTTACCTTTTACCATAAATTGATGTTTTTTACCTTACGATGTGGCCTTTTAAACATAGTTCCTATATATGTATATTGGAGGTCTCATTGTTAAATGTACTTCGTTATTGAAATATTTTTAAGCTTATATATAGCAAATACCTAATATAAATGTAATGTGTACAAATAAACATGAATGACTTCTTGACAGAAATCTACTCAGTAAACTAACATCAACATGTATTTATTGTATTACTTTTTTTCAATAGCAATGTTCATGATGTTATATTTACAACATACTAGCAATATTTTGTCGCTTGTTCATTTAATATTGACTAAAAATTAGAAACATCTTCCGAATGAGGCAGTCTTCATTATTGACCTTTCATAGACTAAGGTACACATGGTAGAACTATGAGTCAGATGCACATCTGATTGTTATATATATCGCCCATAGAATAATAAGTTACATTAAAAAAAACATTAGTTTATATAATTAAGTTTTATTTCAACCAGCACTGCAATACATTATACAAAATGTCGTCGTAAAATGATTTGTTTTCTTATAGTATCGGTCTGTCTGGCTTAGAGGGCCATTTTATTAAACTTAGTATATCTATTATATTTTAAAAGACATACACATGATAGCCACCTCTACGAATAAAATGGAATTTGTTTTTTTTTTAAATATTGGTATGTTTTTCAGTTGTTGAGAATTTATATATAGAATTAATTTATGTCCAGTTGTTGGGGTTATCACCCACACCCTATTCATCAACATATTATTTATTGTCCATAAAAGAACATCGTTAATTTTTATTATGCATTGGACTTGTTTTGTTTACAATCCACAATTCTACTTGGCAAGTGTAACCAATACAATACATGCTAATACCATATTGGTATATAGATTCAGATTCAATATTTTATTAAAGTCTCACCACTTGTAATACATATAATACACAATCATCACAATATATACATTGTATAAAATAGAAGCTTTATAGATAAAATACAAGTGCCATTATATAAAGAATTATGAGAGACTATATAAATTTCAATAAATTAAAACTTTAAATCATGTCTATAAAACATTTCGGTTCTGTAAAAACTTAACTATCAATCAAGATCAAGAATATAAAAAACTATTTCTTCTACTTAAAATATTAAAGCAGGTTTTGGCAACCGTATCATAACACTCTATAAATAGATATATAAACTTATCATCATCAGATAAAATATTAAAATGTACACTACTCCTTTTAACTACATTAAATAAACTTTCACGTAAATCTGCATATAAAGGGCAGTCTAATAACACATGTTTCTCATCTTCTATCTGATCATGACATATACTACATACTCGTTCATTTACATTTTTGTTTTCATAACGACCTGTTTCTATTCGCAAAGGAGCCACATCACACCTAAATTTAGCAAAGGCACTTCTGTATCGACTTGAAATGTTCTTACTTAAATACATCTCTGTTTCAAAAACCTCTGTAAACAATTTATAAGTTCGTAATTTATTTCCAACATTTTGTGAAAACATTCTATTCTGCCAATTTACTTTATATTTATCAAGTAAAAAATATTCTAACTGTGTTATAGCATTTTTATGCAAAATATTCTCTACATCAGTATATACAAATGTAGTTCTAAATTGCATTCTCTAAATTTTGTCATAATTCTGAAACACCAATTTTTCTTTTCATTAACAGCATTTCTAAAAGCCCATCGAAATACTTTGTAATTCACTCTGTCCGTAGACATAAATTACATCTAGCCCAGTGTCTAAAAACACAACTCCATTGCTTAACACACGGAGGTTTCCAACCCATATCCCCATTAAGGGCGTCATTAGGAGAATATTTACCAAGACCCATAAAAAATTGGATAGATCTGTGCTGCGCAGCATTTATGCATGAAAAATCGCGGGCGCCCCAGATTGCTGCACCATATCTTATTACTGACCAGACCAGACGATCATGCGCCCCAGATGGCTGCACCATAGCTTATTACTGACCAAACCAGGCTATCATAAAGTTTGGTGTACGTATCAAAGTGGAAACCTCCGTGTGCTTTGCTCTTTACAATACGTAAACTCAATGCTCGGCCTGCTGACCTTGCTACAATTTTCGCCATCTTATTGTAATCTGGTAATTCAGTCGATAATAAACCAAGATATTGATATTTTGATACAACACCTAACTGTTTTTCACCCAGTAAATATATTTGATTTGTTGGTGGTACAGAGGGATTTCTAAAATGAACAATCTATCTTTTCAAAGTTTACATTCAATACTTTGTACTTACACCATGTATAAAGAATATCTAACAGTAATTGCAAATCATTTTCATTTTCAACAATTAATACAATATCATCTGCATACAAAAGAATACCATTTTTTTCACCATCAATATCAATACCAATATCTAGAGCTTTGATGTCTGTGACTAAGCTATTTATAAATATATTAAATAACACGGTGATAAAACACAGCCTTGTTCTACACCCAAGTTTACATTGAACCACTCAGTCATATTTCCATTTAATTAATTGCACATTCAACTTGAGAATACATAGTTTTAATACTATTCAAAAATTGTGTACTGATACCAAGATCATTTAAATCTCTAAACAATCAATTCCTGTTAACTGTATCATATGCTTTCTTGAAATCTACAAAGACAGCAAAAGTTGACAATTTTCTCAGTTTTCTGGTTTCAATAATAGACTTAGATGATCAATAGTGCTTTTACTTTTACGAAAACCATTTTGTTCATCATGTATAATATCTCTTGTATCTAACCAGGTTACCAATCTATTATTTAAAATACTACAATACAATTTATAAGCACACGGTGCTAAAGTAATTCCCCAATAAGATAATGGATCCCTGGGATCCGATGTAGAACACTTTGGAATAAGTGTGATTATCCCTTTTCGCCACACAGAAGGAATTGTACCAAACTTAAAACATATATTAAACAATTTGTGCAAAACATGTAACAATAAATGATTTCTATACAATTCTACAAGTATCAAATCAATACCTGGCGCTTTGCCATTTTTATATTGTGTTAATACTTTTAAAACTTCATCAATACTAATTTCAGAATCTAAATCAACATCCAGAATATTATTTGACATATTATCATTCAAGTTTACTACATTATCACAATTCAAAAGATTTCCATAAGAAGTTTTCCATGTGCTTAAAATAATGTCAGTGTCAGTACAAATTGAGCCATCTTCTAGTACAACTTCCATGGGCATGGACTTCTGTCTTTCACTGCCAACACCAATCTTACCGATGTTCTTCCAAAACTCCCGAGGGTCCTTATTTTGGATATTCAAAAGTTCGTCTTGACTACAGTACCAATATTGCCATTTTGTCCGTTGACAGTTTTTATAAAAAAAATTACGTCTGTCTACAAATATGTGACGCAAGTTTTTCTTTTCTTGGTCGTGGCTTCTATTCCATTTTCGTTCTTTCATACTTAATTCCAGAGTTCGGTGAGATTATCATTCCACCAGGGCTTTTTCATTTTCCTGCGTTTATTATTAAGACCATTCTTGTGAACCCCCTTTCGCTGAGTAAGCTTAGAGTTCATTTCGTCATGAATAATTGTGACCAGATCTTTGCGTTTATTGTCCATTACGGACAGTTCTAAGTTTTGTATAAACTGGTTTACTTTCGCTACTATTTCGACATCTTTCATCCACTCATTCGGTATATAAATGTTTTTCCTTGTAAACAACCAGATAAACGTAAAAGAGGCATTAATGTTATTATAATTATTAGCAAACAAACATACTTAAATTATATTTTATTTTAAATACACGAGTAGACAACTAATAATTATGCTTCCTATTTAGATTGCTGCGAATTACAGAATGTTCGGAGTTACATAAAATTTAATTTCACAGTGAAACATTAACTTTTTCGGTGTTCCTCGAGTACACATGTTTTCATTATACGTTCCTCATTTATATCTACTCAATATGTCGGCATATTCATGGACATCTATATCTTCCTCGTGTTCTTGTTTGCTTCATTGTCCTTTATGAATTATTTTTGCAATTGGAATAGTCTTAATGTTAAATTGCTTTACATAGTCCACTACGTATTCATTCATACTAGATATAATCTACACATCGATAACTTTAAATGTTGGACAAAATCTCGACTGAAACGTTATTTGATGTAATATAGCACAGTAAAACAAACTTCCGGACGTCGCACGTAGTTGGTAGCCATATTGTGTACATTTTTACACGATCGTAGACCTGTGTGACAAGTAGGTTGACTAATTCTAATTTACGAACAAATTTAGTAGGAATATTAAAGTCCCACGTGTAACGAAAATTGACGTTTACATGAAAAATCTACAAAACGTTGTTATTAGGCATGATATTTGGTATGTTGTACAGAATTATCAATAAATGATGGGAATTAATGCTTCGCTTTTATGTCTTAGGGGAGATTAGTTATTTAGTAATAGATAATACAAAATCTCTTACTCATAAACACACGCACACTTGTCCGAAGTCGTGAAAGTCACAAATAATCTAAAGAAACTTGTAATTAAATATGTAGAAACCAAATAATCTTATTGCCATGCACATAAAACAATCCAAACGTTCATCATATCCACTAAAAACATTGTACTTCTCGATGGCTTTGCTCAACTACTAGCAGTTCCATAGATGTATATCACTAAATTACAAACTATCATTCAATATATGTTCAATATAGTTAAATGAACGTATTAACATACATAGTACGTCTTTTAGTTTCATATAACGTTCGTAAACAAGACAACGTTTTTATATTTCTTAATATATTTAATAGTAACATTATGTATTTGTTATCCTATAAAATGAGTTTAACCTCATCACAATTGTTTGTCCTTTTGTAGTTTTTTTTTTTTTTTTTGACATTTTGTTGTCTTTTCTTCTTCGATATACGGATTCTGATTACCCACTTGATATCTTCATACTCTTCTGCACGTACAATAAGGAAATAAAGGTAAAAACAAAATTATCGAACTCCGAACAATCTTCCAAAGGGAAAGTCAAAACTCATAAGTATATAAACACACAAAATCAATCAACAACCGGAAAACTGGGAAAACCGTAATGATCCTGACTTGGTACAGGCATTTCCAAAGAAATGGTGGTTTGAATCAGATTTTGCGGCGCCAAACCTCCCGCTATCATTACGGTTCAAAGGTTCCGGCTGTCACTATAACAGTATTTATAACAATACTGGAACAAAATAGGCAAAATAGTAGTCAGCGCAGTACTAAATTATGTGAGGAGGTTGGAACATCTATCGTGAACCATCTCTCTCAACAACCAAGTGAGCCGTTATGGATGTTTGTGTTTTGTTTTGGAATTGTTCCGACGGCGTGGTAGTCTTTGTTATTCATTTTGATTGTCTTTACCGACAGACACACTATTGGATCGTTTTAGCATTGCATATCAATGTCACGGTACGTTTATACTACTACTGTACCACTATGTCATTTGGGACCGTAATAAAAACGTACTTATTTAACTTAGTTCGCACGAAGCGTTTCTGGAATGAACTTCATCAGCTCCAGTCATAGTCAAACGACTGAAAATCCAAATATTTGTAGTCTGTAGGGGCAGGAAAACAAATTAGAATCATGTACAATGTATATATAAATATATCTAGCCATTGGCAGTCATTAGCACTACGGAGTCATCTTTACTTTATTTTACTTAACATATTTTAGTCTATTTGAATTGTGTGGTAGCTAATATTTTGAATATTTTGTTGGGATTGTTGATTTTCAAAATACCCATATAGTAAAATGATTTGGTACATGTCATATATCTTACATAAAATGTAATCCCACGAATGGGATACAAATTGATACACAATGTTTTCCTTTATGTTTTTGTAGAACAAGTGTGGCCACGATGCATGAAATGACCATTATACATCATTTAGACAGAGTCAGTTTGTGTCGTATTAACTAACATGTTGACTATTGTTTCGCTGTTATGTCTTACGATGGCCTTGTACAACATCCAATATTTAAATAATTGTTGAGGTCATCGGCTCACTTAAATATAACTAATATTACAGTAACGTCTGTGTTACGAAGATTAAATATATTGTGTTAATATTCAATATCATAGCGTTCCTTATAATAAGCTTGCTTGCCCAGTTCTATGTGAGCACTTTACTCTCATGTGGAAACCACTTGTATGAACGCATCATTTAACTAAGCAGGGTAGTTGTCGGTCCATGTATCTAGTTTAACTCCACCACTTTTTATCAAAGTGCTTGGTTCTAACCCAGAAAAGTTAACGGTCATGTATTTGTGTTTTAAAGGTTGTGCTTCTTTATACCATTTCTATTAGAGGTTGGAATTGTTCCGACAGTGTGGTAATTTTTGTTTATTTTACTATTAGATTTTGGAATTGTTCCGACAGTGTGGTAATTTTTGTTTAGTTTACTATTAGATTTGAGAATTGTTCCGACAGTGTGGTAATGTTTTCATCATTGTTCCGACAGTGTGGTAATTTTTTGTTTATTGTTCTATTAGATTTTGGAATTGTTCCGACAGTGTGGTATTTTTTTCTTCATTTTATTAATGCAGCTACACATTTTTCAGTCGACTTTCCTCGACCAAATCTGACCGGCGTATAGGTACACAAGACGTTTTATGTGTTTACTCTGTTCGTTGTATTGCCTGTCCTTTATGTGTTTACTCTGTTCGTTGTATTGCCTGTCCTTTATGTGTTTACTCTGTTCGTTGTATTGCCTGTCCT
>MJUT01017197.1:311339-331944 GCA_002080005.1 Gigantidas platifrons | reverse complement strand
ACTCTGGATTGTCCATGTTGTGTTTTCGTCGTCTTATGTAGCTAGTTGACAGTTACTCTGGATTGTCCATGTTGTGTTTTCGTCGTCTTATGTAGCCAGTTGACAGTTACTCTGGATTGTCCATGTTGTGTTTTCGTCGGCTTATGTAGCCAGTTGACAGTTACTCTGGATTGTCGTTTTCGTCGTCTTATGTAGCCAGTTGACAATTACTCTGGATTGTCGTTTTCGTAGTCTTATGTAGCCAGTTGACAGCTACTCTGGATTGACCATGTGTATTGCCTGTCGTCTTATGTAGCCAGTTGACAGCTACTCTGGATTGACCATGTTTATTGCCTGTCGTCTTATGTAGCCAGTTGACAGTTACTCTGGATTGTCCATGTTTATTGCCTCTGTTTCTACCATTTATTTTCCTAGTGGAATTTGGGAACTTATTTAACGGTGTGGTATTTATTTCCTTATTATTTGGACGTATACACACCAAGGTAAATTGGGCTAATGCCACACCAGTACGCAATATTTAAAACAAGGTATGTTGTCTGCTTAATAGTAATATAATAATAAAAGTATGCATTAATAAGATTGGATGAAGCAGTTTTAATGCCATTATTTCAATTTTTTAATATTGTTGTGAATTGTATAAAAATAAAGTCACTATTTTTGTAGTTTTGATGTAACGGAATTACCAGTGAATAAATATAGTGTCCTAAAATAATGAAAGTTGAACGGACACCTATAATTCCGTTCTTCTAGTCGCCATCTTTAACACGTGTGTTCCTACAGTAAACGGGAGTATACACCAAAAAAAAAACAATAACTAGTGTGGATTACATACTTACTTAGTCCTTGCTATGCCTCATGGCACATAGGGCAATGACAAGTTTCCTTCACTCTTCTCTGTTGTTGGTTGTTCTTTCTATTGTACCCCATGTGTATCATATTTCCTTTATTTCATTTTCGATGGTGCGCCTTCATGTTGTTTTAGGTCTTCCTCTTTTTCTTTTCCCTTCTGGTGTCCATCTTAGGGCTACCTTAGTAAGGTCTTCAGATGGTTTACGTATAACATTCCCAAGCCATCTCCATCTATTTTGAATCAACAAAGTTTCCATGTCCTTGGTGTTTGTGATGTCATGCAGGTTTTTGTTGGAGATTTTGTTCGGCCAGAATATCTTCATTATCTTTCTCAAACAGGTGTTATGGAAGCTGGAGAGTACTATGAACCATATAGGAGCACAGATAGTACACAGCTGTTATAAAGTTTAAGCTTGGTCTTCTTTGAAAAGGCTGTTGTCTTCCAGATGTTGCCTAATCTGATGAATGCTGATCTCGCTTTTCCTATTCTGACCTTTCTATCTTTTTCAGCTCCACCCGCCGTTGTTATACATCTTCCTAGGTAATTAAAGGATTCTACTGTATCCAGTTGTTTCCCTTCTACAAATATGACTGGCAATCTCTCTGTGTGGATTACTAGTGTTATATTTGGTTCATACTACTTGAACTTATAAATATCAGTGTTACTTCAGATGTATAATCAAATGCTACTTTCAAAAGAAGGTTAATAATACCACGAATTGAAAACTCTTAAAGAAGCAAAATGTCATTAGAAAATTAACACAATTTTCACCACTTATTGAATTAAAACTGGTTTCTGACATTAATTTGCTTTATAATGTTTGAATATGAGCGAGAAAACGTCAATAATTGTGTTTCGTCATTGTTATTCTTGGATGTGTTACGAATTAAGTCGTATTGTGACAGATCATTTCGAGGTCATGTTGTCACTTTTTGCAACAATTAAATTGTACTAATATAATGTTTATTCGTGTATAATAATTTTTACCAAAGCATATCTACGCATATTTCAAGTAATATTTGTCAGCTGAATTTGATAAAATAATATACAATTTTTATAAAACGTAAAAGAACAACAGGCCATGATGATATATTCTAGCCATCACACAGACATCCCTATCAGTTTCTTTCTATCTATGGATATTCGCGCCGATTGTCTTACATCTATGAGAGAAATATACCAGATAGAGAATACATATATGTACTGGAGACCAGGGAAAGTTTTACTTATCCATGTTGGAATAAACCATTGTCTTTATTAAATAACGACGTCGACTGTGAGATAAGAAGAACAGTACAAGTATGAACTAATTTGTTTCCAATATATAAAGATAATGTCTGTCTTCTTCAGCATCTGCTATCTTTCACAGTTAAATATAGATTGTAATGTGTTTCACAGAATATTAGTTATTCATCAATAATCACGTCTTAAGACGAACACAGTGAATCCAAATCCACGGAGATTTTCGAATAAAAAGCAACAGTACAAAGCTGACGACAAACTATCGCACTAAACACGGGGTTAGTATCGTATGGAGAACAGACTCTTGAATTAGATGTCACATGAAATAGAAAGACTACGTAGACTTCGGAGGCATGCTTGTTGTTATTCAAGAAAATGAAATTTACTTTTGGGAATTCTATCGATCATCACATATATCATAAATCTTTGAACACAAATGTCCATCATTTTCGATTCAAAGAATCATAATGCAGTGTCATTCAAGATTATTTAGACAAATAAAAGCGTAACTATTATATTTAGTGCACACAGCGCGTTTACCATAATTCTTGTTGTACTTCAAATTTAAGAGCGGGGACTAAGTGATTGCTGTGTTAAGAGTGGGGACTAAGTGATTGCTGTTTTAAGAGTGGGGACTAAGTGATTGCTGTGTTAAGAGTGGGGACTAAGTGATTGCTGTTTTAAGAGCGGGGACTAAGTGATTGCTGTTTTAAGAGCGGGGACTAAGTGATTGCTGCTTTAAGAGTGGGGACTAAGTGATTGCTGCTTTAAGAGTGGGGACTAAGTGGTTGCTGTTTTAAGAGTGGGGACTAAGTGATTGCTGCTTTAAGAGCGGGGACTAAGTGATTGCTGTTTTAAGAGTGGGGACTAAGTGATTGCTGTTTTAAGCCAGGTGAGTAATTTATGAGCTACATCAAGTTATTCGTTGATGAAATAGCGATGTTTTATACGAACATGATGTTATCTGGCTGTAACATCAGTCCACATTTAGATATGTCCTCTACACCCCGACCTAACCAGTATTTTGTAATAGTACATGTACCTAATGCTGCGTGCCTTGCGACAAGCACCAGATTCAATTTTCGTTTGTTTGGTCCCACTGGTCCTCGGACCCACAATCTACTAGCAAACGAGTTGAACAATGCAAAGCATTACATCACCAATGCGGATTCAAATGTAAGTGGTTAGATTGTCAAATTCAATAAGATTAACGATAGTAATAATATAATTGCCAGACATACGTCTTACAGCTAATTTACATAATGGGTGATGACTATCAAAACAAACATTAAACAACTTTTGCCTACGATATAAAAGGATCTATGTAGTGGAATAAATTATAACAAAGCAGTGGGACTCTCAACACATGTTACATTAAGTCAGGAAGACACGATCAACTCATTCCCTGTTGCAATCATTCGCACAAGTGTTAATATGAAGCCACCCCTACCTACATGAATTATTCATATTGATTATTTAAAATTAACATATTAGCATAACCAAAAGTTATTTAAATTTCATATAAGTATAGCTAATGATTTTCATAATCACATATATCAACCACATGAAAAGTTTTTCCTTTTAATCTTGGTTTCCCGTTGTCACTGCTAGAAAAGACTACTACCTCTTTGTAACGACAATAATACGATGTACTAGAGGGTTTTCTTCTGAACAGTAATATTTTAACAAGTGGGATTCTTGCAGAGTTTCCTACCAAATAAGAAACCAACAATTGATATTGAGACTTCGTATACAAAATTCCATGGTCAACATCACGAATCGGTTGATCCGTAAGGAATTTTAATGTGACAACTATTGTTTGCTTAAATAATAAACTCTAAATACTTATAAATGTCGCAGGCGACACAATTTTGAAATTTTTAAAAGAAGTTAATATACATACAAAAATATAGTTATATTTCTTACTTTCTAAATACATGTTTTTAACTTTTTAATGTTTCTTTTATTTATATATCTAACCCGATTGTTTGATAGACAAGTATTTTTTATGTTTTATTTCTAAGGATCATGTGGGTGTGTAAGTTTAGTAAAAATAATTTTCTTACGCCACGATATAGATGAAATATTGCTGAAGTTGGCATTAAACACCAAACAATCAATCAATCTAAATATATGGATATGACAATTGTATTTCAGTTTAAATGAATTTCCGTATGAACACTATTAATTATCAACTTGTATTGATGATTATTGTATTATTGCATGTAGATGCCTACACATTTATGATATAAAATAAAAACATTGTAGTGAAAAATAAAGTTCACATTACCATCACACATCGTTGTTTTGGTTGCAAATAATATGACAAAGATTATTCTGACTTTATTTACTTACTATACTATAGTTAATAATAGCGAGCATCGCAAGATGCGAGCTAAACAGCAACATGTGTGTAAGGAGATGAATCAATATACTTACAATATTATACTTTATGCAAATTTCTTTGATAATTCGGCAATTTCATTGGTAAATGTAGATGTGGTATTTTTCTCTAACTTTTCTTAGCCCCGCCCACCAAAGCAGAGAGTGGCATTGCAAGGATATACCACATCCCACTATACCACCCTCCGAAGGGCATTCAGTATAATATAAAACATACTGCCTTTGGTTGAGGGTGTTACGGTAGATTACCACACTCAGAAAAAAATATCACCCTCGACTTCGTCTTGGGTGATATTTTTTCTTCTTGTGGTAATCTACCGTAACACCCTCAACTAAAGGCAGTATGTTTATAATACCAACCGGAAGTGGTTTTTCAGTTTCAGCATAGAATGGACAATCGGAGAGAATGACCGGAAATAGCCTATTAATTTGAATAAAAAATAAGTATCCAATTTAAAAATAACAAACAAAAAATAGGAATCCGTACAGCTTCTTTACATGAAACGATTAATTTATTAAAAAAAATGGCAATCGCTATAGTTTACGTCACACAAGTATTGTTACGTCATGTCATTCATTTCATGATCGCTGTCACTTGCAATGTTTACAAAGACGTCACTGGGGTTTCCCAGCATTCCTAACCTATGACGCCACGAAAGTTAGTTCCGACTAAAGTACATCTTGTATATATATAGGCCATTTTCTATCACATAGGTTGTATCTATTAGCAAAATAGATGTATTTCTATAGAATACATACTTAATGTTTGATAAATGATCATTGCAGAGTGAAGTACAGGAAACAGCCTTTTAATTTGAATAAAAAATAACTATCCAGTTTAAAAATAATCCCCCCAAAAAATAGAAAGGAAACCGTACATTAAACGATTAATTTATTTAAAAAATGGACGATCGTTATACCTTCTTGTTTCGCCCCTAAAGCTGTCGTCACACGATTTCGTTGATCATGTCGCTTATAGTTTCAAAACAAAGAAAAGAAAATGTCAAGCAATTGTAGGAGTATAAAGATGATTTTTTAAAAACAATATTGATTCAGTTGCCAACCCTTAAAACTATTTACACTGGTTGGCGTGGCTAACCTATTGTTAGAGGTTAGCCCTGAACTCCTCTGTGGAGCTGGCCACAACTGTAGTGTCTGGTACTAGTAGGTGGTTCCATTCTTGTGCTGTTCTTTGAAAGGAGTTTCTGAGAGTGTCATAATTGGACCTCTCCTTGAAGAACCTATGTTGACCTCTTGTTCTGCTGTCACCAGGTCTGAGGTATAAGTCTCGGTCGATGTCCACGAGTCGATGCTGGATCTTATACATCATAACGAGTCTGCTCATCCTCCTCCGTTGTTCTAAAGTCTGCCTCTCAAGTGATGTTAACATGCTTGTCACGCATCCTTGTGTTCTGCTGGTGTAATCATTTATGACGAAGCGGGCAGCTCTTCTTTGTACATTGTCGAATGTCTGTATCAGGGTTTGGGTGGTGGGATCACAAACCATTGCTGCATATTCCAGGGTTGGTCGTAGGATCGTAAGGTTCTTGGTTTCTCTTACTTGTTTCATTTTGATCAACTGCCGATTGGTCCGATCAAAATTTCTTGTTTACAACAAGAGAAGTGGATCAGTTTGTTTTCTTATATCATTGACATTTCGGTGGAATTTGAACCACATTTTTACAAATAATCATGTCAAAATTTAACGTTATGAACTTTCATTATTTATTTTACAAAACATGTACAAAAACACATACGAGCAACATGACCCACAGGGGTTTGTTACGATTTTGTTTATCCCTCGACTACTCTCATGTGTACAAAAATGTTTTTTTTTAGAGTAGTCAAGGGATAAAAAAAATCGTAACAAGCCCCTGTGCACGACGTTTGACTCATCACAGTCACTTAAAATTTCAAAAACTAAGGGGCCCGGTGGCTCAATGAGTTAGGTCGCTGGATCTAACGACTCATACAAGCCTATCACCAATACGGCTTGAGTTCGCGTCTGGCTTTGTAAATTACAAAATATGGTGCACTCGACTCACAACCGCAAGTGATAAAGTTTACCAGTTGCTTGCCCATGGTCGGTGGTTCTCTCCCGGTACTCAGGCTTCCTCCACCACTAACACTGGTTGCCATGATATAGCTGAAATATTGTTGAAAGTGACGTTAAACACCTAAAATCAAATCAATCAAATCATTTTCAAAAACTAAAAAACAAATTGGAAAAAAATGTTTTTCTAATTTTTTTTTTATTTTTGGAACTTCAAGAGACTGTGGACTCATACTCATAGACTGGTAAAGGTAAAGGTGTCTAAACCATATTATGCAAAATGTACTATGAAGTAACATATAAACAAAATAACATGACTTATCACCGGGTTTGTAACGAGAGTAACACGACGGATGCTACTAGTTGAACAGAAACTACTTACCCTTTCTGACCACCTGAGTTCACTGCGGGGTTTTAATGGTGTTGCTCGATATTTAGTGTTCTGTAGATATTTGTTTGTCCTTTTTCTTTTGGACATTGTGTTGTTCGTCCTTCGATTTACGGATTTTATTACCCTTTTTGTTTCTTCATAAACTTCTTATAAACATATCTATTGAATCATCGTACAAATTTGAAGAGACAGTGCAATGAAGAAGCGTAAAGCAAAACTAGTTTTTAATTAAAGTAAGAACAACATAATGAATGCTTGAATTTTAATCTAGTATATGACATCATATATTATTATAACTATTCAAAACAATTGTATTACTCTCACTAGATAAGTACCCTCAATTACACAGGAGTAGTACTAATCCTTCCGGGTCACATGGGTTCACCCACTCTCAGCCCCAAACTTTGTCAATGGTGTTGGTGTTGCTCAGTTGTTTGTTTTCTGCGTGGTGTTATGTAGATAATTGTTTGTTGTTGTTTTTTTTTCTTCTTTCTTTTGACCAATTCATTGTTTGTGCCTACATATACGGTTTCTTATTTCCCTTTCGGTATCTTTAAACATTTCTTAAGAGTCGCTATAAAGTAGCAATATTGATGTGAACAGCTTTCTTGTAGGAGCTACACGTTATTACACATATTTTATTCATTGTTTTCGTTTAATTTGTATGGTGATTTTTATAGTAAGGATTTTGTTAATGTTTCCTTATCGTTCTGTAGATGCTATTAAACTCGACAATACATAAATTGTTTCACTGTGATATATGATAACTTACTCTATACCATCTATGATCCATGGTCGAGTAACCTACTCTCGTGGGATTGTTTCAATATCCATTTTATATGGCAATGTTTAATAACAGTACAAAACAGTAATAATCTGCAAGATTTTATAAAATATAAAACGCATAATGTCTGTTTAATTTGAGATTCTCATTGTTCTCCTGATTGGACAAAATGACTTTTTCGGAAAAAATACAGATATCAAATAAATTAATCTACATATTTTCGATAATGGGAAAATAGTAAAACAATATACTGCTTTTAGTCTGCTTCCTTTTATAATATATTTCTTAGATTGATGTATAACATTGAAATGTAATGACGACATTTATCATCTTAATTTTGTTATTTTTAGACCTAGAAAAATTACATAATGACACTTAAGTCCATGATGTCTGTAATTAAAACATGGTTTAATCTTTCTTAGAAACAACTTAAATAACAATTAAAAGCAAATAAAAATAATATCACTGGATAGAAGCTTAGGGATTACATAACATACATATCACAGTCTAGGAACCTATACGCCTGAAATCTCTTATTGACGCGCTCTTCTGTAAACTGCATTACGGTTTCGGTGGAAATCGACTGCCCACGCTTTCAAGGCAGACAAGTTTTTCGGAATTTATTATCGACAGATACAATGTATCTGTGTAAAAAAAAGTTACAGAATGTACATGATTCATTACTCTAACGGACGCTAAAGTTTCTTTGGATAAAATAACGCAACAAATTCAGAATGGAGTATCAAACGTTTGTTTTTACCACCAGAAAAGGTAAAAAATCCATTTTTAATGCCTAAATGGCTTCCAATTTAGACTGTATTTGCATGGATAGTTTTGGATGTGAGAAGCATTCTTTTTACAAATAAGCGATAAAGAAAACATAATTTGTCCTACTAAAAATTGGATTGAAAAAATGAATGTGCTGTCGGCTGTTTGCTGTAGCTGTGTATGTCTGTTTGACGTCGCGTTTGAAAACTGTCTGTACCCTGATTGACGTGCTAAATTTGTATTTTAATATGTCTATTTATTTAGCAATGCTGAGGTAATTTTGCATAAACTGTGTTCATATCTATTGACATTACCAACACAAGTATCGGGAATATTATTCAAGGATAAATGGTCAAACGAGGCAATTTTATTTTATCCTTGTTCAAAAGAACCTGTTAAAATGGTAAATATGACGCTATACGGCTAATACATTAAAAAAGCAAAGATGCAGTCCTTGCATCAATCAATCATACGAATTCTGTCAAGTTTTTGGAATACAGGTTATTAGAATTTAATGAAAACAGAAAAAACTTACCTGCCGTGAAAGTGTAAGATGTCGAATTCCACCGAAACCGTAATGCAGTTTACAGAAGAGCACATCAATAAGAGATTTCAGGCGTACAGGTTCCTAGTCTGTGCATATTAAGAGGAGGTTTAGACTCTGGTGGTCAATCATTCCACAGATATCAACAACAAATCGACCAACCACATTTCGCCTAAAACACAATTGAACACGAAAAAGACGTTGGTTTTGGATAAACACACACATGTGGCTGTGTTAAGCGGAATGAAGCGACCTCAGTTGTTAATTGAATCTCCAACGGCGATACTGATATTAAAATGCGACGAACAAAATAAGTCAGAATCGCTTCCACTCGAACACAACATCACAAAAATGTATGAAACCAAACATGGAAAGTACAATAACAGAATCCGTGAACCAATGAATGCAAGTAGTTAACTGATTACTAGATAGGAAGGTAGAATATGTTGATTGAAGACATTTACTCTTATACTTAGGACAGGAAATATTAAGGATACTGCTAAAAAATTCAACATCAATTCATCATAAATATCCAAAATGAAGTATGCATTAGATATCAACTAGAAGCTAGATGGCGTTTCTCACCAACTACTGGGTGTAAACAGTCCATTGATGTTATTATAAGATGAATACCAACAATGAATATCATATCCCGTTCACCTGTATAACCATTATGATGGGTAAACATGGTATATGGGAAAGGATGCAAAAATATTGACTTTAAATATACGTCCATTTTTTACATAATCATATGACATCGCTCCACGGACAGATTTATAATTAATATCCAACGAAAGAAGGGGTGTATTCCCCCACGGAGGAACCGAGGTCATATTATATAATATTAGGTTCCATCCAAAGGGTGTTTACTTTGCTTTTCAAACGTCAAAATGGAGCTTTCACGGATTTTCAGTTGCACGCATATCCCTTCCTGTGAAATGTACGATGAAGTAACATCTACATATTTTTTTATCTAACAATATCCAGGAACATGTGTTGTCCCATACTTGATCCGGATCAGTGTAAAATAAAAATATTTTGCTTGATTTTTCAAAAAGTGTGCTAGAAAACACAAAGTTTAAAAAAAAACTTTAAAAAGTATTCTCATGCTAACTAGAACATGTAATATAATGATTAATGTCGTTACAAATTGACAATATGTCCTCCTTCCTGTTTGTCTATTGCTTCTGTTTTTTTCTAACCTGTAATCTGTAAAGCTAACGTTAACTCTAAAGCTAGAACTGCACCACAGTTAGCCTGTAAATCAAAATGTGATCCTAGTCTATTCCAAATAACGATCAATTAAAGTGTTTATTTCAGATTAATTTCAGTACTTCAGACTTACCATATGTTCAACTCTAAGAATTTAAACACCATCACCGGGGCGCGTATATATTGTTTTCATTGTAATTGCGTAATGATTTCAAACATTATCCATGCTTTTACATAAATTTCTGTCAAATTTCAATTTTCAAGAACTCAAAATTTAAAGAAGGTGAGGAGCCTTTGTATTGGTTATAAATAAGTGTAAGTCAGAGAATGTAATTTTTGGGGACAGGCAGAAGCCCAAAGGTCGAATTATTAAATATTACCGTTTGACTAATACATTCAATTTCGAGTATAGATACAAATAATGCAAAATCTTTCGATGATTGATGTCAAGACATGCAGACATGCGTATTGATGTAATTGATGATATAACATGTATTCACTTTCCAAGGGCATCTCATCTCGCTACCGATACGTTGTTTTTGTTATTTTATCATTATTTTTTTTTTTTAGGGGAAGTTTGTATTATCTGAGATTTCATTAAAATATATATTCTGCTGATAGAGCTTGCAGCTTCAACTAGCAGTTAAATCAGTACATTTATACTTCATTTTGTATTACAATACTATTTTAAATTCAATATTCAATTGCAAGTCCGCTTCGATCTACCGGTAAAAAGATATTTTGTGCGTCTTTACTCACATTTAATGTGTATGGAATTAATGTTTTATTTATGTGATTCTATTGCATATACTAGTTTCTAATACGATTACTATATCAGATGACGTTCGTGTCCTTAACAGTAACACGACAGGTGCCACTAGTGGAGTAGGAACAGCCTGCCCTTCCGGAACAACGCTTGCGCTCAACCCCGGTGTATTATAAGTCCTTCGATTTACAGCTTCTGATTACCCCTTTGGTATCTTCAAGTATGTCTTACAACATATTATTCATTATTTGTCGCTGGTTTGCCACGACAAACATTACTTTCTTTAGATGTTTATCACTAATTCGTATTAAATCTGTTAGATAATATTTGTTTATATGAGTTCTCACTGATCATGATATTTACTGTCCGTATTTATATGATTGATATTGTGTACTCTTTTGGTTTGGTGGAAATAAATCTGTGCAGGTTTTTGTAGCGTTTTTTGCACTGTTTGTTGATATCCATGGTGATCCACTGACAAAGAGGAGGTATTGGATTTCATTAATATGTTTAACACGTCACATTTTAGTTTAAACATATTTTATTAATTAATAAATATAGTACAATGACATAAATTGTAACATGATACAATACAAATAATTAAAGGGATTCGAAAACAAGTTTTAAAAAAACTGATATTAATTCGTTTCACATGTTCGTTCCTGTCCTTACACTTGACATCTTTGTAGTGATTGACCTCTCCAATTATTTGAGTTTAAGGCAGTTGCTCGTTTTGTTGAAACCAGTGGAATGGTTGAATATCATAGTTTTAACTCTTTCTCTCTCCATATGATAATTTACATAAATTTCAATATCTAAACAGACGGAGATAAAAGTCACAACCCTAGCGAAGAGAAACGCTCAATTAACTGAATTAAGTAAATGCCTGGTTTTCTCAATGAAAACATGGGTGAAATTGGAAACATTGTACTCAGATGCCTCCTTCAAATGTTTAGACTTGAATTTCGTAAAGTCGGGGACATTGTGTTCCAAATGTGGTACCTTTTAAGTGTAAAGTAGATATTATGTGAATATATGCCAGAAAAGCTGGAAGATATCGAATGGATAATCAGAAGCTGTATTTCGATGAATGACAGACAATACAATGGCCAAATGTATAAAAGGAGAAACAATGATCTACACTACACTACAGAAGATTGAGCAACATGAACTAAACTAACAACCAGGACTGGGTTGCACAAAGGTCAATTAAATTTAAGTCTCAATTAAAACTTAAGTGTAAATTAATTCTATGTACATTTCATGTAAATTTAAGTGTCAATTAAGTTTTAATTGACACTTAAATTTAAGTACGGTTTGTGCAACCCAGTCCTGGTGTAAATTCAAAATATGTAAACAATCATAGTATTATCCGATGATAATGATTATTAAAATTCGTGCATAAAACAGCGTTAGTTTTTTAAAGACTTTCTACTAGAATTGTAAATCTACTAATTTTATATTGTTTTTTGTTTCTGCACTAACATTCGGTTATCTGCTATTAATTTGTGCCATTAGAAAATGAAATATCAGTATATGTCTCAGTATGATAATAAATAATATATGAACCTAGGATACATTTAAATTCAATGTGATAATAAAAACAGATATCGACTCTTTATGACAACACAGTTTACAATTCTCTATTCACAATTCATAGTTAATCATTGATGTTATTCAATAATATTTGTATTTGTATTAACGCTTTCAATAGAGGCATTCACATGGTTCCTACTGATAACTAATTATATCTACGACTTTATAAGTATTGCGTTACTTTCTCTTTTACTACATATGTTTGTTATTACTAACTGAGATCAATTACCAATGATTGACAGATCTTAATAAGGCACATTATATTTTTTACTTTCAGAATGACGAAACATGTGCAGCCGATTTATATTAAATTTAAATCAACTACTAACATTCTGGATTTCTTGAAGGAAATATTCTTTAGCAGATAAATTTTGTAAGATTTTGAAGTGTTGGAATTTAAGACAACCAATATTTAGCACATTTGTTGAACTGGAGAAAATGAAACGACGTACCTTTAGTTCAGACACTCTATTAATATGTACAGGTATGTGTTTTCCTATTTTCATGTTGATTATGACCATAAATGGTTTCTAGTTTACGCTCTTCATGTTGATTATGACCATAAATGGTTTCTAGTTTACGCTCGTCTCACACAGTGTTTGCAACATCTAATGTTACAGAAACATGAGTTGCGTCTCTAAACTAGAGGCTCACATCAGCATGCATAGGTAGACCCGTAAACGCATTTTATAGGTCATTGTGTTAAATTGTGATATCATGATTTTCAATGGTACACAATTTAATCGTCATATCGCAATATATCAATATCCGAATAACGGTTTGGGCCTATAAAACAAGTTTAACTAAGCCACTGTTTATTGAAATGCCTGTGTATTTTGAAACTGTTCAGACATCGTCATATTTTTTGCTTTTCATATTTTGCTACTTCATGCCAAGTACAATTGTATTTCCATTTTTAGTTTTTATAAACAATTTTCCTATTTATCCCATTAGAGCATATTTAATATTTGTCCCACAGCTCATTATACATGTACTATATATACTACGTGTGTTAAATGTGGGAACACTTGCGTATGAATATCCAAAAGATTATTTAAGAAATTTACAATAGCATATTCATATTTTATTTTCAAGCGGCACATTTGGAGTCCAAGTCTTGAACACAATCTACCATGCACTCGGCATCTACATAAGGATGAATCTACATAAGGATGAATCTACATCTCTCCCAAAACTTTCAATTATTTGTCTTTCCAATCTTTCGACTTTGAGTGTACCTGATGATTGTTATTCCAGAAACACGTCGTGTACACTAAATCACATAGCAACGTTTTTATTTCATCCCACTTAGGATCATATGTGAAACTTCTCTTACTAAAACTCCTTATCAATTTCTGTTTACATTTGGTTAAGAACTCACACAGGAGCCAATTGAAATGCAATTTATTCAACTATCTCTTGAAACATTTAGTGGATTGCGTCGCTGTTTTGTTTGTGTCTTTCTTTTGTTTTGTTTTTTGTGTTTTTTTTTCTTTGGATTTTTTATTTGTTAGTTTGTGTTATCTATTTATTTTTTGTTGATGTTAAAATGGAGGTATATTAAATATCAACCATCGCGGCTCAAGAAACTTTTTGAAGATATCAAAGGGGTAATCAGAAGCCGTATATTTAAGAAGAAGAGACAGTACCATGGCCCGCAAAACACTACATAACGATTGAGTAACACGAACACTGCTAACATAGGGCGTGAACTCATGTGGTATTGAAGTTGTAAAACAATTTGTATCGAAATGTTCCTTAGTATTGCATGTTAATTGCTAAAATATAATTAATTACGAAACCTTAATATACTGTCACAATTGTAAAAACTGATTGTGCAATTCCCGAATGGATTCCTGTTTACAAACATATGTATAAAACATGTTCTTATTTTGTTGTAAAAAAAGAAATACATCCTGGGTTATACAACATTACAATCAACATGCAATAATTTGACCATTTCCTCTAAAGGCAAGTTCGGAAGGACATTTTGAGGGGTTACCGGAAAAAAATGCTATCTTCATTTTTTCACCTTTTGAAAGAAATGCATTTTGATGTTTGAATGAACCAAAAATAAAAAGGAATTGGTAGATTTATTAGAAAATTGGCAAGAATGTGTACACTACTGACTATTTTTTTTATTAAAAGATGTCTGTAATATACTGAAATTAAAAGCAGTACTGGTCAGAATCAAGATCCATAACAGTTTTATTTGACACCAATATTTAATCTAATATGTTCCAAACATTAATTTCAAATAACAAAAGTGGCATATCAAATTGGTATTCAGAGATTGAGTAAGACTATACTTCTTTCTCATTAAACTATCATATTTTTTTAATAGAATTAGGTTTTCCAATTCCAAAGTTATTTATAGTTGTTTTAAATAAATGTTTGATATATTCTTTATTGGATCCTCATGCAACCCCTCTGTTCGTATGTGGTCGCTGCTTGTTATTTAAAATGTAGCTACAGAAACGATGATGGACATACCAGATAAAATCTTTAAAACTTTAATATGTTGACCAAGAGAAAACAGAAAGAAACGTTAATAACCTCCATCGTGCAGACTCACATCAATGTGTGATGCCTTTTTACTTGGTCACATAACACATAGTGGGGACTACGTTTAGGTGAAAGTAGAGGAGAGAGCGAGGAACGATAACTCTGGTAGAGTATTGATAATCTTCTGTTAGCAACAACACACGCCTGACGACAGCAAGAAGACACAAAAGGACAAACAACAATCTACAAAACTAAAGATGTCTTCACTCAGCTTTGTGAAAGTAATATAATTTGTGATTAGAGATTGTCTTTGATTATTTCTTTATTGTTTGACGTCCCACATATTATACGACGTGCATTTCTTAAAACTCTGTATAAAAACGGACATCTGTGGAATATACCTAGTCCAATATAGTAAGCCCATTTCTTCGAAAACGTTACAGTGATTCAATTTTTTTTTTTAACAATTAGAAATCGTTCAAGTGTTTTCAATGTTGGGACTTATACTAAGGAACAAGACTTCTGAATAATATTTTTACTGGCTGATCAGACATTTTAGACCACTATTAACGTTTGTGTTCCTGTAGAAATCATTGACATTAAATTTGAAAAAACACGTTGCTAATTACTTGCATAGAACTAAAAAAACATGCTTAATACCAAATTTAACTAGGCATGACTACTTTAAATAATTGACTGGCTTATTTAAAACAATTGCCATTTTCCTCACAATTGTTATTCATACATGTTTTCATAGTCTGAACTAAAAATAAAAAGCTGCTAAAAATAAACAAATGAGAAGCAAAAAAGAAAGAAGAAAACATTTGTTTGACTCCTGGTTTGTTTGTGTGAGGGAACACGTATTGCCAGTGTTTGTTTGTGTGAGGGAACACGTATTGCCAGTTGAAATGCTCTCAAATTTAACATGTTAACCAGGTACTCATAATATTTATTCTACAGTAACTTTATACTGTCTTAAACCTGTGTTACATCATATCATACCAGGTGTGCTATTTGTTTTCAAAACAGCTGGCAATGACTTGTATGTGTATTGGGTTAACACCTTTTTTACAAGACGTGAGACGTTGTCTGTTGGCTACATATATTTCTTTCAATATCGTTTTAAAGGAATACATGGATTCGTATGTCAAAGTTAAAGGTGGCTGGTAAACTGAATATTTTTCGATAATTTGATTTACTAACATATTTCCGTCACAAACTTGATCCTCTAGTATCTGGTTCTTAATGTGTTTTTCAGCAGTTGTTTTGATGTTTTACGTAATGGTTTCTCTAACAATCTAGAACTAGGGCACTTGGTAATGTGTGGTTTGTTTCTTATTTAATTATTTAATGAAGGTTATCACTTACATAATTTTACAAACGTTTACGTCGTGTAATAATAGGACTAGGGATCATTAGCCGGATAATTAAAGCTTCTATGGTTTAAACATGAAAACGTTTTAAATCATTCACAAAATAACACGTTACAGTGTTCATATACTGTTATAATGGGGACACGAGTATGTCTAATTTACGATGTTAAATAATTCCGTAATGGAGAATCTACAAAGTTTGGATGGAAGTTTTGAAACTCAAAGTAGACTTTAAAAAGCGCAACAGGGGTTCTATATTCGCAAGTCTCAAAATATTTACGACGCGTTTTTAAGCCAAAAATATTAAAAAGTTAAAGTCCATATACTCAAGAACAAAAGAATAAACTGAAGATTCTAAAAAAATAATAATCCACTGTTCGAACAATAGTCTGACATCAGAGAAATGTATTATTTAAGAAATAAATCATGGAAGCCAGAATGTGTTGGGAGTTTTAACATGGATTGGCGGATATTAATATTTTATCCCGAGCCAGAAGCGAGGGATAAAATTTAATAATATCCGCCAATCCATGTTAAAACTCAAAGCACATTCTGGCTTCCATGATTTATTCCGATTCTGATGTGTCTAAGAGTACAAACACGGCAGTATACTTTGATTGGAAGACGGTAATTTATATTTACGTTTGCGGAAAATGTCGCAGATAATTTAGGCTGCCAATGGAAAAGTCAGTCACATTCACCGGCGCATGTGCTAATGAGATTATATCTAATGGATAACTAGCTCTTTTGTTAACAAAGCGAAAGAAGGTCATGTTAGAATTAATGATATACAATGACGCATGTAAGCTAAATCTAACATATTCTTCGAGAGAAAATGTTGTGTTTCTCATATTTGCATTGCAATATGATTACTACTTAGAAATAACAGAACATCATCACAAATAATATACTGTTATACTTGTATAAACCAATTTAGTATATCTAACGTTGGATTAATATAATCTTTAGGGAGTTAATCCTTTATTGTTTCGCCGCTGATAAGACCGCCATTATAATCCATATAACACACCGAGAAATATAATATACAAACATTCTCCTCTTCAATATTTTAACAAGTTAGATATACAATATAGATATGATACACTACTAATGTTGTAAATATTAATAAACATTGATAAACGAATGGTTTAATTATTTTCTAATGGGAAATGAAGTCTATAATCGTTATATTTCAAATAAAACTAACATTAAATAATACAGATGTTAATTGACTATAATTACTTTTATTGATAGTCTATTTGTAATTCAAGACTGACAAATATGTAAGTTAAGGCTAATCTTAGCACACCTGATCAAAGATAGTGTAAGCTTTTGGTATTCCAATTCGTTCGTATCCTCCGTCTTTCATATTTAAATCATCTGAATACATGTTTAACCACAATTACTAAATTTGGCGATTGTGATCTTTCACACGGTGGTAAGTCGTTACGGACACTTTCGGGAGAAACGGCACATTTATGATAAAACAACGGACAATTCCGGATATTTTCTGGTAAAAGTGAAGTATGCTACTATGAAAATGGAGTTTTTCTCTGGTTCTCCAAAACACTTTTAAGCAAAACCTATTTCACGGAATACTGAAATGATTATAGTTTCGATTTTAATTTCTTTCAAACAAACAAGTGCTGTTTACGTTTTTCTCGTGTCAAAATCCAGCACACGTGTTACATGTATGTGGTTGATCAATTTAGAAAATTCGTCTTTATTTCGAAATTTTTAACCTTTTTTGGTAAATTGTACGTTTAGCTCTGATAATTTCCTTGACATAGTTATACACTTTTATAAGATTAGTTCGTGGGTTTAGGCAAGAAGAGAAAATTATAAGATTGTTAAAAGCAAAGGAACTTTTAATGCGAAAAACAAAGTTGATTATGTCGAATATTTGAGAAAAAAAAGTAATTCTAAACAAAATCTTTGATAATCCTTTCATTCCGTGAAAAAATTTAAAATGAATATAGACCTGTTCGTCTTGCTTAAATCTTCGATTTCCCGATCGTCATCCATCTCTACGCCATGTTTTTATCTGAAAAGGTCCGTTGTTTTATCATAAATGTGCCGTTTCTCCCGAAAGTGTCCGTAACGACTTATCACCGTGTTTCAGTTAGATTTTGAAAATGTAATAATTGATCACTCATGCAAAGATCTGCAAAAATTAGTATACCTTTACCAAATTGATTTCTTATATTAATATAAGTGTTAATAAATTGTTATCAAAACAAAAAGGGAAAAATAATGATTTGATTTATTGTGTTTAACGTCACTTTCAGCAATATTTCAGCTATATCTTGGCGACCAGTTTTAGTGGTGGAAGAAGCTGTAGTGCCCGGAGATAAACACCGGCAATGGGCTTTATCAATAGCGGCTGCGAGTAGAGTGCACCTTTTTGTAATTTAAAAAGCCGGGCGCGAACCCACGCCATATTGGTGATATGCTTGCATGAGTTGTTAGGTAATCCAACTACCTAACTCATTAGCCACTGGGATTAATAGATAATAATCAAGCTTAATAAATAAAAGGTTACATTTGACATATAATCAAATGTTCATCCCTCTGCAATTTTGCAAACCTTTTCTGAGGGAGATATGATGTAATATTTAATTCAGATGTAAAATGATTGCTCGTACAAACCTCTTAATGATATAGTATATTTTATGTGAATTGGACAATAAGCCCTTCAAACATTGTCTGAATAAACTGCTTTAACGATATGCGAATCGTGATATGGTAATAAGCATGCATTCGAAGTATCAAATGATTGTCATTTAAAATGTAGGAGAAGTTGCCATACAAACTTTTCTGACAGACAGAACCCACAAAAAGTCACCCGTAAGGGTGACACACATTATTGATATGCATAAATTCAGTTTTGTACGTGTGGTCACATGGGCTAAAAAGGTCAAAGCCTCGTGGTTTTTTTTTTTTACAATTTGCATTGGATAGAGTAAGAAAATATTTTGCTAACCCCTTCAGAAAAATGTGTATTTTGCAAGAAGTAATATTTTGACTGCAGTTTGAGACATATGAAAGTTACAGATTAATACGTTTAATATATGCGACGTTGGCGGAAAAAAAAAATAGAATTACAACATATTATGTTACACTGTGTATATTTACATTTATGGAATAAACTGAAAAATAACAAATACCACACTGTGGGAACAATTCCAAAATCATATATCTAAATCATAGAAAAAGGCAAAATCGATACCCCTAATACAAATACATGATAGCTCGCTTCCCTGTCTTGGTACAGGCATTTCATTCAAAGTGTCGAGGTGAAGCTATATATAGGTCAAAACCTCTCATCTTAGTGAAATGATGGTGTAATAGGCTATGACGATTACCGGTATTCATTAGAAATGGCCGTGCCCTTTTCACCAATTTGACATATAGATTTTGGTGACCGGCTTTAGATGTGGATTTCGTTAGGGAAACGCCAACCTCTTCTAGCACTCAATAAAATGTCGCGGGTACAAATCGCGTTGGAGTTTATAATTAATGAGAATTTGGAAACATAATATAGTGTACCAAAGTTTGCATCATATATTATTATTATCGAAGCCATGATATGTGAATAAACCAATTAAAATTCATAAACACCCCCGTTTTTACAAACTTCAATGAAACCCAGCACGTGTCAAGCTGAAGTTTATATTAATAAATGTCAGCAGTGATATAGCCTATTGTACAATCATGGTAGTTAATCAGCAGTATAGATTGGTGATAACATTGTTATAATCTGTTACTCTATAGTGCATATCATGGACGTTTTCTCAAATATCATCATAACTTTCATTTTATTGTTTGTTGATAACAAAGATGAAATATTTTAAGGTTTTAACTGCTTTCACTGGGTCCACATAAAGTGTCAGATGCTTACTAATTGTTGACAAATTTAGGTACCAGCTCAACAAGGTACCGCCTTCCATTGTGACAAACTTAGGTACCAGCTCAACAAGGTACCGCCTTCCATTGTGACAAACTTAGGTACCAGCTCAACAAGGTACCGCCTTCCATTGTTGACAAACTTAGGTACCAGCTCAACAAGGTACCGCCTTCCATTGTTGACAAACTTAGGTACCAGCTCAACAAGGTAC
>MJUT01017197.1:267703-311049 GCA_002080005.1 Gigantidas platifrons | reverse complement strand
GCCTTCCATTGTTGACAAACTTAGGTACCAGCCCAACAAGGTACCGCCTTCCATTGTGATAGACGCTCTTGGTGCATTGTTAACCTTTACCTCATGTCAACAAATGATCTACTAAGCTGACAATACACTTGGGGACGTAGGAGGTATCAGACCCAGTAATAACTCATTAGACACAATACTTCAATGAAATGTATATGTGTTGTATTTTGATAATACATATTTGGTCAATATTGACAATGCCGAGAGATTGTCCACATTCAAGAGAGAACACTGCTTCGTCAATCTTATTATATGCATAGCATCCAAATACTGTTTGTTAAGTGAGAAAGTGGCAATTGCTAGTATATCAATTTTTGGTGGACCCGACCACTGCGGGAACTCAGATAGCTCATTTATCTGGACAGTGCTGCCGATACTTTATACAGTGTATTTGTAAACATTTTATATTTTACTTAATTCATCAGAACTATCAATATCGAAATTGTATAAAAGTCAATGTCCCTGTTGCTTTCGCTCGTTTTTCTAATCTACTCAATAAATACATTTCATGTAAGGTTACTGACTGTGGAGTACGATTACTGACTGTGGAAATAGTGTACAAATGTTATTTAGATTATATGGTGTTACAGTTGTGTAACATAATAATTCTCGTTAATGATAGGAGATCATGTATGATCCATATTAAATTGAGGGATACATTTTGTGTTTTTATAAGATTATTCTTAGAGATAATGCCAAAAACTAAGTATACTCACAAACTATATGATATATTATAAAACTGTGACACTATCATGTTTCATTTCACTTTATTTTAAAGTCTTTGTCGTAATAATCCACGCAAAATTGATTTTCTACTGAGATAGCTGTCGAATCCATTCATCTTGTTAAATTTATTCTTTGTAAAACTATTTGATGTTTTAATCAAATATTTCTCGTTTTCTGTACATTAAACGTTTATTTTTAAATGTTTACATGAAAACATCTGGTAGTCTAACATAAACACCTAATATGGCAAAGGAAGATATCCAGGTAAATCACACACCTGTCCTTGGTTCTGTCGGTAAGATGATAACATTGATCTTCTGTGTTTGATGCTATAATTGCATATCTAATGTTCTTCTTTACGTACTATCAGCCATCAAGAATATTATCCGAAATATTGTGAGCACGACCACCCTGTTTTGCATCAGATTTGAAAAAATGGAATAATAAATAACTTGAGAGTTTGAAAGGACAATCACCTTCTAGGCCTGTTCCTATATCAAACACTTTGACCTTCCTACTACTGTTTGCATTCAATTATAGGTAATTCAATATTTCAAGATTATATCGTAAGTAAACAAATGGACGCCATTGCTCACAGGTGGTAGTTCTTGAAGAAGAACATATTGTTGAATTGATGATTGAGTCTTCCAGCAGCCAAAATGTGCAACAATTGGTATCATCTTTGACTGGTCATATTGTTTTATATTGCAATTGCATGATTAACTACCACTTTTGGCAGATGTGTTTATCATGTAGCGTGGACAATTTCTCCAGTTAAACCGTTATGTTCTACACACTAACTTTCAAAATATTGAATTGTTATCGAGAGATATGTCTGACGCCGGAGAACATTACAATACACATGTTTTTACATCCAGTTTCCATTTAGGGGATTCATGTTTTATTAAAGAGAACCTGTTAAATATTGTACTATAGGGTAAGATGCTCGGTTCGTCCCTTCGTTTATAATTATATATATTCTTGATTATTTATTATTTGTTGGCAGAAGTAAAAGAGGAAATAATGGAAAAGGGCCGGAAACGTTTTTTTTTATAATGAACAAACTGCCAATTTGAGCAAATCTTAGTCATTAGAAACTGGCTGTTGTAATTTCTTATTAATGTACAAGGAACTGTGAGCTATCCGAACACGAGACACCCCTGTTCGTTCCGCCCGTTAAACGATGTTTCCTGCGCGTCGTTCCAGTATATTTATATAATAATGTGGTCTTGTCCAGGTAATATGCCAAAATATAATATTTTGGCATATTACCTGGACAGGACCACAATAATATCATTATTATACGGACTGCCTAATTGTCCAGGTAATATACCAAAATATTACCCAGATAATATGCCAAAATATTACAGTACCAAATATCACTACAGAAACTTACACGAAGTATAATAATTACCATTATCAATTCGCGACATGGCTATATCAAAACCAAATGGTTCAAGTATTATACCTAGAGCAGGGCTTGCCGAGATTTAGAAATAATGTGAGGTAGCATACAGTCTTATGAAAATAGCAGTGATTGGTGCTCCTTCTCATAGGCAATACTTGTAATAGAAGCGTTGATTAGTATAGGGGTGACGTAAGCTGATCGCACATCCTCGCAATCGTGCGATTTTCCTGTCTCGCGCGTGAGAGAGAAAAGTTCTACTTTTATTGAGGACAGCTTATTTATAGGAAGTTGTGTTGCATTGTTGGGATGAATGCTTACACTAAGCTATGGAAATGATCCTACAATGTATCCTCCGTTCTTTTGTTATGATGTATATCATAGTGTTGGCCAAGTGGTATTTTTTCCGCCCAAATGAACTTATTCATTATTTGCTTTCCTCTATACCATGGTGTTATTCATCTTCATTGGTGTCAATATTGGTGGATTAGCAGAACTGAAATTTTCTTGGACATTTGAATTCGTAATTTTTATATTCCAAAACACTTCTCTAAACTTGGTATCGAAAGGATAAATAAAAATACACAGTAAATATGTATCATTTTGTGTCAGGAGTACTTATTAATATTTCTACATTGCTCAGTTAACGTATTCATTCGTCTTGTCAATTCACCATCTTAGTAAAACCAGGTAGACAGACTATATGTGACTTTCAACGTCGTGTTATGCACGAGAAAAGTAGAACATCTAAAATTAGCTATATTGCAAACCTTGCTGAACTATTGACGTTTAAATAGAAAAAAATAATAATTAGCTTCAAACATGCTATACAGATTTAATGAATATGAGTAGGAAAATATAAGTTTTATAAAATGTCTATAATTTATTTGCTTTTTTTGTTGAAAACAATTATATGGTATACCATATAAAATATAGCATATTGGGTTTTTGTTTATTTGGCAGCAAAGTACATATCTCTGACTGCCTAGTTGAATAACAAAAGTATATTTATAATTGAGTTATGACATATTTCGCCTCTCAGTTTCAATTAAATTGTTATTTATGTGCTTCTTTGTTGATATCAAAATGTGATTTATTACAAAAGGCGATCCAACTTTTCAGCTAATTAAGAAATTTACTTGCAATAATCAGATTTTCGAAGGAAAGTGTTTCCACAGTGCTCGCTGGAATCCTTATAACAAGGGAAAATATTATTGTTAACTCTAAGAATAATTGATTCTTAACAAATAGATATTGAATGAGATTTTGACAGGATAATTGTTTTGTCAGAGATTTTCTCACGTATTGATTGAAATCTACACGCGAACAAGTGTTCTTGATATCTCTTTTATAGCAGTAAGTCGAAACATATAAATCTAGTAGCCAATGATTAGCATGCAATCTTTAACAGAACCATTTTGGTCCCTGGCGTCGCACCATTGTGATCACGTTGCTATTATTTGTCAATATGACACATTTCAAACCCAGTCACTTATGTTTATATATAGACAGGTAACACGTTATACGCTGTATTAATATTTGTTCTAACGGCTTTGGTGTGACAAAATCATCTTGCATAGCCAAAGGCAATATATTGATTAGTATTTCAACACCTATTACACATAGTAGTTATAAATTAACTAAACGAACCTGCTACGTACCCAATTCCTTATATGTTGCAGACATATATATTTAGTACCTAGCATATGAAAATGCTGTATTTTGATTGGATAATCAGTGTAAACTATTTTTGAACAGTACACTTGACAACAGGTGACTATACATAACGACGGGAACTATACAAGTTTCAAACGATGTCCCGCGGGGACTATATCTGTTGCATATATTTTCCCGCGTAATTTTTACATATTTTTGTCAAGATTTATCTACCTTAAAATAGACTCTCGATGTAGTCTGCTGTCAACATGGCCAGGTTTGGCAATGCAAATATAATGTTACATTGTAAATTTTATTATGATTATTATATTGAATTTGAGTATGTTTTTCGTTTATGTCTGGAATGGGATGTTATGTACTAAAAATAATATTGTCGAGAACAGTTTTCCTATAATGTTGTCTGGTGAGGTATAGTGCTCTCGCTGTTGGCTCAGGCACTATACCTCACCAGACAACACTATAGGAGAACAGTTCCCTCAGTGTACACAAACATAGAATAATATACAATATATGTACATTGTCGTAAAATATATAATTAATTGTAAGAATTTCAGAAACAGGTAGAAAAACGATTATTTGGCGATCCATTTCTAACCCGTTTCGTAGCGATAATAAATTATTTTATTTGACCGACAATGTTTATTGAATTTATCCTGCAGCTTCAAAAAGTGTTAAGCAATGATGTCCTCCTACATTGCATGATGTGTTAGAAAAGTGTTACTTTATGCACACCATTTCGCACGACTACATTTTGGTCATTAGATACGTTTGTTGCCTGTGTGATTGATTCCAAACAGTAAAACAGTAAAACACCGTTATGATATACTCTCATGAATTACAGCATTTACACAAGGTGTATAGAGTTTACTTGACAGCAAGCCATCACTGGCATTTAGCAAAAGTGGTTATATAGAAAAGGGAACTGATAAGGCGCCATATTTCTGTATTTGTTTTTGTTCTTAAATCATCAATTAGATTTGCATGAAACTAGAAATGCATTAACCGGACAGCTAGAAAAGCAGATGGTTGGGGAATAAATGTCAACTTACACTATATAAACACTTAAAATACTAACATAACAATCGTTTATTTTGTTGAACATTGAAAAACTATAAATAATCTTGTAAAACCCGAGATACTGTTTTAAAAATATTAAAGCATCAATACTGTCATTTTCGTTATGTTCGTTAATTGTTTAATGATTATTTATCGAGAATAAATCAGATTTAAAAGTACTGTTTAATACCAATTAAAATATCTTGTGCACAATGATCTGTAAAACAGAGAATGTTTGACAAATACATTAAGTGTTAATTTACTCATCAACCATGTATAATGCTCGGTTTCATCCGTGTTAAAAGATGATGTGAATTAAAAGCGTTATAAGATACCAAAGGAGTGATCAGAATCTGTAAATCGAAGAGGGACAGACAACACAATGGCCAAAAGAAAAAGGGACAAACAATGATCTACTATCCATACACATAAAACTACAAAAATCGAGTAACACGAACCCCGCTAAAAACCGGGAGTAAACATGTGTTGCATGTTGCTATTTTAATATGTTATCGGTGTTTAATGCTAGCTCTACAATAATATTTAAATTATATCGCAGTGGTCAGTTTTATTTGTTGTTGAAATAGGAGTGCCCGATAGAATACTAGATAATATATATATATACGTCTGAAAATTAAACCAAACAGTGTTAGAATTATATTTTGAAGCTGTCAAATTTGTGTTCTTCCCTCGACGGGATTTGAATATATACATAATCTTTATACGGCTTACAAACCATACAACCTCCATAACATATGATATCTACAGAACAAAATTTAGTGTATCAGACTGTATGTTAGTAGATCTAGTGTCTAGAACTATTCAACATAGTTGTTTTTAGTTTTAATGTAACTTTACAAAACGTAAATTTCGTTGGCTGTCGTCATTTACTTCTTTTTTCTTTTTTTTTAATAGTACTTGATATTAATCCCGATATTACCAATTCAGGGCCATTGCGGTTTTCCCAGTTTTCCGGTTATTGACTGATTTTGTTTGTTGATTTATGAGTTTTGCCTTTCCCTTAGAAAGATTGCTCGGTGTTCGGTAATTTTGTTATTACCCTTATTTTGTATGATCCTGTAGGCTTTGTAGAAAGATTCCTCTATCCGACAAGGTGTAGTAATGTCGCCGGAGTAACAATTGACCTATAGGGATTGGTGTCCACCGTTTCGTATTGTTCTCATTGGCTTCACACTTTCCCAATCCTGCAACTCCTCCTAAGCTACTTGATAGAAAACAAACAAACTTACACATAGACTTCTACAGGATATTAAGTTGTGCACCTGCTATATTTTGTATATATTTTTCATTACCCAGACGTATGGTATCCCAATAAGTTACAAGGAGGGTACTCATCTATAATCAACTGCTCCTAATAGACCGTTCAAATGAGGCCATCCATATTTGCACATTTTATTTTACAGGCACTTAAGTAGTGCACCTTATATTTAACTGTTTGAAACCACTGATTAATGGGGGTTTCCATCATTAAAAAGTTATTTTCAAGGTGGGACGGATAGGAGGAGGGTCCATATATCTAATCGGTTTTCTTCCAAGACCACTCGATAGGAACCAACCAAATATTCACATTTTCATTCAGTGGAACTAAAGCTATGCTAACGTACCTGTTAATCAATCTGTATTCACATTGATATTTTGTTTTCTAAAGCCCAATTGTGAATTAAGAACACTTCTCACAAAATACACGAGCATTATTAATTTTAGAATAATCTAATTTGATGTGAATACTGCAATCCGATTGGCTGATCCGCCTGGAGCAACATTGGTTATACTCGATAACCTGGGTTGGTATTGTGACGTCACCAACGTGTTCATCCGCTAACGACAAATTCAAATAGTCACATGAAATAATCGCAATTAAAATCGAGGAATCATTAAATTTTGTTGTAAAAATTAAATTATAAGGAATATTTGAAATTGTTGAACAGGTTATACTTGCATAACCTGGTTTGGGTCAGTTTACGCTTTTCATAAACCGCTTCGCGTTTTATTAAGCGTAAACTGACCCGAACCAGGTTATATCGTATAACCTGTTTAAAAATTTCAAATATTCCTTAAATAAACTATTATTTGGCCAACATGATAATACGTCTCCTATTTCTTGCAAGTGTAAGGCTTTGTACAACAGAGTACAAATATAAGATCACAATAGCTTAGAGAAATAGCATATATTAGACTATTGATATGAACTTCTGTTGAAAATATGAGCTTATTACCTGTTAAGATGGGTTTTATAGTGAATTTTAAACATCAATTCATAAAACTTGCAGATGATCTAGTCTTGCTGATGTTGTTGTATTACCCCAACCATGGCATGTTTTACTGTATTCAGGAAGGTTTCCTGTTGATTTCGTATTTCTAGCTCAGATCTTCATTGTCTTAATATGTATTTATGATTTATTTACAGTGTTAATAGCCATAGTAGGATATAGCTGTAACAGGAATGATGAATATAGATATCCTAGATTTGATACTCGACAATTAAATATTACAGCTATAGCCGGGGAAAAGATTACCCTCCCTTGTTCAGTGGAGAACAAGAAAAATTACACGGTAAGAAATCATTTTTGTACATGATAGCTACGATCAACTCAGTCTTATATTTACCTTGTAATGTTGTTTTAATATCTTCCTACGATTAGCAAGAACACTATATCTCACTTATAAATCACGACGAGCTATAACAAGATAAGTTTTGCATTTATATCAACTTTTATCCTGCAGATGAGCAGTCAACAATATTAACTGTATACATTTTTGCTTTATACAGTGTACAGTCATTGACTGGTTAATAGCTTTTTTATGATCTCACAGTAATATATTGTCTTGATATCTTACGTATAACGTCAATGGTTTACTTTGGCAACTTAAAAAGGTCGTAAGACATTTAATGACATGCGTTTGAACTTGCCTTTGCAAACAACAGCCATGAAGTCGACAATTTACAAAAAAGAAAGTCCATAAATAGTTAACAAAAGTATTTTTCTGGACACAAATAATATGTAAAGAGACAATACATGTATCACTGTTATGTATAGACGTATGAAATAATTCGGCAATGAGGCAGTAGGTCCGACAATATGGATGTGGAACTCATCATTTTACCTCAGACTTGTACACTAGTATGTTTGATGTATGTAGCAATCCAATCTTGACATAAACGTTAGAGAATACCGAAGAACAATCAACAAGGACAATCCAGAGAAACTGGCAGCATAGGACAAACAAGACGATGAAAAACAATACAAAAACACAATATGTGTTGGACACCACTACACAAACAAACACAAATAACGTAAATAAGACATGAGTCCTCATACAAACAACTGGAGAGAAACACGAACCTAACAGAGTTGTTATGCTGAAATCGGTACGGACATTACAATACGAAACTAAGAACGTAAAGACATATAATAGGATAACACAAAAAATGGAAAGGTGAGCAACACGGACCCCATCACAAAACCGGGGGTGAACTCAGGTACTCGCGAAGGGTAAACAGACATCCGCCATATTACTCATACAGTCAGATCAACTAAAAGTCTTGGCAGTGATAGAGGAAAGAAAACATCTACGTAAAAAGAAAAAGATTCATTGTGATTTGAGATATGGATATTTCATAACGGTGTAACTTATGAATTACAGAACCAATGACAATCAGCTATATGTATAACTTAGTCTTGATTTACCTCCTGACTTATTGACATGACTTTCCTAAAGCACATAACGGTGTAACTTATGACTTACAGAACCAATGACAATCAGCTATATGTATAACTTAGTCTTGATTGACCTCCTGACTTATTGACATGACTTTCCTAAAGCACATAACGATGTAACTTATGAATTACAGAACCAATGACAATCATCTATATGTATAACTTAGTCTTGATTGACCTCCTGACTTATTGACATGACTTTCCTAAAGCACATAACGGTGTAACTTATGAATTATAGAACCAATGACAATCAGCTATATGTATAACTTAGTCTTGATTTACCTCCTGACTTATTGCCATGACTTTCCTAAAGCACATAACGGTGTAACTTATGAATTACAGAACCAATGACAATCAGCTATATGTATAACTTAGTCTTGATTTACCTCCTGACTTATTGACATGACTTTCCTAAAGCACATAACAGTGTAACTTATGAATTACAGAACCAATGACAATCAGCTATATGTATAACTTAGTCTTGATTTACCTCCTGACTTATTGACATGACTTTCCTAAAGCACATAACGGTGTAACTTATGAATTACAGAACCAATGACAATCAGCTATATGTATAACTTAGTCTTGATTTACCTACTGACGTATTAACATGACTTTCCTAAAGCAAATAACGGTGTAACTTATGAATTACAGAACCAATGACAATCAACTATATGTATAACTTAGTCTTGATTTACCTCCTGACGTATTAACATGACTTTCCTAAAGCACATAACGGTGTAACTTATGAATTACAGAACCAATGACAATCAGCTATATGTATAACTTAGTCTTGATTGACCTCCTGACTTATTGACATGACTTTCCTAAAGCACATAACGGTGTAACTTATGAATTACAGAACCAATGACAATCAGCTATATGTATAACTTAGTCTTGATTGACCTCCTGACTTATTGACATGACTTTCCTAAACCACATAACGCGTTCGTCTTCCTTTAGGGGCCGTATTGGTTATTTTGATTTAGTTTTACAATTATTTTATCCATTAAAGGTGGCATGGATGAATCCTAAGAAAATATTAATATCACAAGGAGACAGAAGATTAATGGATGACATTCGGATGACTATAGAGCGTCCTTTGGTTCCTGACTGGAACCTACATATCCGTACTGTACGGTTCAGTGATCGTGGAATGTATACATGTACTCTAAATACCAAGCCAGTTTTAATCAAACGGATTGACCTCACAGTTCTAGGTATAGTAATTCATTGCTGGTAAACACACTAGTGTAAAAACAATTGTGTGGTTAATTAGATATAATTATTTGTATCCAAAAAGACATCCTGGTTTTATAAGGTATAAGAAAAGTTTGAAGTTAACAAATTTGCAATAAGAAGCCGTAAATCAAAGGTAAACAGATAGTACAATGATATAAACAATGACAAAACACAAACGATGATCAACAACGCGCTACACAGCAAACTAGAGATTGACCAACATGATCACCACACAAACACATCTGTCAAAATGTCATATACGACATTCATAAGAAAAATACAGAGTACGCATGACTGAGGGGATAGTAAAGTAAAGGGACAATCTGGATGCAAATAACAACTGACAGAGTAAAATGAATAAACGACCACGAATCAGACATAATTTTTTCTGGTAGGGTTAAATGTATGTTGCGCATTCTTCAAACCCCAATTGAGAGAAGTGATCAATTATAAGTATGTATGAGATATATAACTCATAACTTTAAAATGCAGGTTCGGTGCATATTGTTACTGATACTTGAAAAAAGACAACAAATAGAGAATAACAATATTAAAAAGCTGAAATTATTAGTAATTACAGTCAAAAACCTGCTCAAAGTTAATTTCAAAAGCAATATGTTTGGAAGTATTCTACGAAATTAAAAATAAGGTGTTTCTCTGGAAAACGCAAACAATATATATATTGAAGTTATTGGTTTAGAAAAACTTTATCAAGATGATTTTTATAGAAGAAACAGGGAAAACTTATGGAAAAAGAAATTAAATACTTTTAATCCGTATGGCATTAATACTAAGGAAACATGAATGCTTCTGTACATATAAGAACAGACGTTTGTCTAAGATTAATTTTATAAGTGCATATTTCATATTTAATGTGTGGTTTTTCATACCTGGTTTTGCGGACGTGCATTGTTACGTTGACGTTTGTATTGTTTGTTTATGTAACGTTTCATTATTCTAGTAAACATGCTGACGTAGACTGGTTGCTCAGTCGAAAGCTCCAAGCATTCTTATAGTTTTTATTATATATAGATATATATATATAGGACCCGGGCTCAATGAGTTAGGTAGTTGGATTACCTAACAACCCATACAGGCCTATCAATACGGCGTGGGTTCGCGTCCGGCTTTGTATATTACAAAAAAAAACTCGATTCGCAGCCGCAAGTGATAAAGTTTATCAGTTGTCCTCTCCGGCTTCTTCCAACACTAAAACTGCTCGCCATGATATAGCTGAAATATTGCTGAAAGTGGCGTTAAACAATCCCAAAAAAATATATATTTCGTACTTAAATTTCCATGGCACATGGGAATTCTTTCAAACTAATCCTGAAACTATTTATTGTGAAAATCAAAAACTACCTATTATACCTTTTGGTACTATGAAAGGAAATTAAAATAAAGTGTTAGTTTTATGAAAAACAAATAAAAGATTGTTTTCATATTCAATTTTCACAATGACTAAGTATCCTTTGCTATTGCTACTTGACAAAATGAACAACAAATGGAAAACCGTAGCAACAAATCCTGCAAAAACGATTAATAACGTAATTTTAAATAAACCCTTTAGAAAGCAAACTATTTGGCTATATTCAATGAAGTTAAAATATAGATTTTTTTATTTTTTTATTTTACACAGTACCTCCTGATATTAACGAATACTGGTCAAGCCAAAATCAAATTGTCAGAGAAGGAGCAACAGTTCATTTGACATGCAATGCTACCGGACGGCCAGCACCTGAGATTAGATGGTTTCGTAAAACAGTATACAGTATAGCAGAGAAAAAGGATGGTATGACTATGTGTTAGTTTATTTATTATCACATAACTTAAAATATAATTTACATAACAAACATGGAGACGAACACATGACCGTTACCAAATATCCATATATCTAATGATATAATAGATCTTTTACTTTTTGCGCAGATTACTTTTCTTTACTCTATCACCGACAACACTTTTACCAGACATAACTATTTGAGTAACACGGCGGTTGTCTTTTAGGAAGCATAAATTGTTTACCCCTCGCGACCAGCTGTGTTCATCCCCGATTTTTGTTGGATTCGTGTAGCTCATCTTTTCGCTCCATGTATTGTTTTTCTTTTTTGCTTTGTTTTGTTTGTCTTCGTCCTGTGTCTTGTATACTCAACGTTGCCAGTGTCTCTGATTTTTCAATTATCCCTTCCGTTTTCTCAAGATGTAGTCTATAGGCTCTGTAGTTGCTTATATCATATAAGGTTAGGGATACCAAATGGGTAATCACCAGTCAATAATCGACGACGGTAGAATATACAATGGCTAATTGAAACAGCACAGACAGTCACTGGTCGACTAAGGTAGAATTTACAATGGCCAAATGAAACAGCACAGACAGTCATTGATCGACGAAGGTAGAATATGCAATGGCCATATGAAACAGCACAGACAGTCATTGATCGATTAAAGAAAAGCACAGAATACTAACAAATGAGTAGGATGAACCCCCACTAAAAACCTAGAGATGAACTGGAATGCTTCGAAAGGGAATGCAGTTCCTGGTTCATTAACATATGGACAAGGGTATATTCGTCGTCAAGACCTATATTTATATTTTCTTTACCCTAATTATGTTTGGAATGATTGATTCATTATTACACAACAACAAATCAATTAAGGAGATAAATATACACATATTATGTTGCGAATTGTGTAATAGAATGATTATTTTTCCAGATATATATACGTTTGAACAATTTAGTAAGTTTAGCCAGAATTTTCTATACGAGTATGAAAATGTAGATATTTATTTGAGTAAGCACGACACATTCCAGGATAAACTTCATCGCGTTCACTCAGTCAAAATGTTGGAAACCAAAGGCGTCTAAACAATAATCAAATCAGAGGTTTCATGTATAATTTTCTGTTTTGTCGATCGTTGTTTGTCCTTTTGTACTTTTTCTTTTTGGCCATTGTGTTGTCTGTCCTTACGGATTCTGATTACCCCTTTGGTATTTTCAATATCTTCGTAAAATAAACACATACAAAGGAAGGCAACTCGTACTGAATAATTGATTTTGCTTCCAATTTTACCATTAATACATGAATGTACTATACTATAGACATATTCACTGAATCAATATAATATAACGAAATAATTATATTACTAGCTATAGGAGCACCGGGTGAAATACTGGTGATTCACAACATTACAAGGTACTGTGATGGACTGTATGAATGTGTTGCTTCTAATGGTGTTGGAGATGCAGTGTCGAAAGAAATAAATATAGAGGTTCAATGTAAGTATATCGTTGAAGTCATTGTTTGAAAGCCGAACGGAACGATTAGTTTACGTCAACGTTTCGTTTTGATTATCTGATTTTAATTAACTCAACAAATATTACTAACAGGATACGTTTTTACTTAAGTGATCTAAGGAAAAATATATCCGAGTTTGAAATGAATGTTTTCTTATTATTTATGTATTATACTACGTTTGTCCATTTGGGGTTCATGATACATTGACCAGTGTCTGTCTGATTGCTTTAGTTTGAATGGTTCGTAATATTGTTTACCTTTCATAATTAACGTTACTTTGTTTTTATTTAATCTAGCAATTGAAGTACAACTGTATTCATTCATGTTCTTGACCTGTAATTATTTCAAATAAAGGATGTAGGCAGTGATATAGGGGATAGCTGTAAATAGAAAGATAACTCATTACCTCTAACGCAAATGATGCTGGTAGGGTAACGATATCGACTTATGTCATCGCTTATTACAATTATTATGTACATTTATTTGATAAATCATATTGAAGCTACTCTATTTTAACTTCTATATTTTACAGTTCCACCAGAAATCCATCTCTTGACAAAAAAGATGAGCCAAAGACTTGGTAAAGAGACAATATTAACATGTATGATTTCTGCGTCACCTCAAGCTGTTGGTGTGTGGCACAAAAATGGCCAAAAGATTGAATCAGACTGGAAAATAAGATCTGAAATATATATCGAAAGTCCTCATACCGTTTCCCTTGATTTAAAAATTATGAATCTTGAAGAAAAAGACTTTGGTTTTTATACTTGTGAAGCATCTAACGAGCTAGGAGGAGATAGCGAGCGGATGTTATTATATGGTATGATTCATTAGTTGGAAGTGATTTTAAGCAGTGCAATTGATGGCAAACATGTTTTTAATATTTTTTTACGTTAGTCATCACTCGATTACTCACTTATATATATAACTTGCATCTTACATTATAATGTTCTATTTGAAGTTGTAAATGTTATATTTTTTCATATTTGACTGATATGCTTCATTTTTGGATTACAAGTCAAAAAACATATTGCGGTATGATTACATAATTATTTTAATGTAACGCTTCAATATACATGTAAACATTTGTATTTTACTTCCACTATCGGACGCAACGACCAAGTCCCATTTACACACGACATGCCTGTATCTGTGTTAAATCTTATTAGTATTTGAAATGTTTTGACACCAAAAGAGAATATATAAATTTGAATATATTTGTCAAGATATTGAGTTTCGATGAATCATCTATCTTACATATTTCCATACAATAAATTATTTTCAATATAAAGAATATTCACAATACTTCAGAATATATGTGATATTTATTGTTTTACATTTTATTGGACTGACAAATTGTTTACCGGTTTTATTTTCTACAGAGGAAAAACCTAAGACAACGACGACACCATTTGTTTATGCTACGGCAGAACACATTACAAAACCTGAAATACCGAAAGATCGCAATAATATAAAGAGTGGACGGCATCGGCTACAACCAACACAAAACAGTAGAGGGAAACCGTATCACAATCCTAAAGGTATTAATCATAGATAATATCTATCCTCATTTTTTTGTAACATATCTTTGAAGTCCATGTGTTCGCAAGCAAGTGTTGCTTACATAAATGTTCCTCTAATTCTGATTGTAGGTCAAAGATATTGTGAATTTAATATGATATCAATACCTTATATATGACCATTATTATATGATTATTATACTTATATATGACCATGCATTGGCGACACACATTTTTCCAGTCTAAATTTGTTATTAACACTAGACCAATCAGAAAACCGTGTTATATGAAGTTTTTAATGGAAACATTGCCAAGTGTAAAATAGGTGTTCTTAGCATTTATTTGAAGTACATTTATATACAGTTGTTTTAATTTGTCATGTATATCATTCATTTTTTATGCATATTTTCACATTTTCATTGTTTTGTGCATCAATGTCGCGAATGTAATGAATAAATACAATATCAGTAGACTGGATATGTGTTTTTCATATTTTAGTCCATAGTTTCATAGTGCATGTATGATTCGTCACACATGGATTATCATGGAATGGTAGTATATGAGAAAATCACGAAAATAGTACGCAACGAATATTTACATATGACGAAACATTGATCTGCACCAAACGGGTCACACGTTAGTGTATTGGTGATGAAATGGTTAGCATGCTCTCCTCTAGAGTGGTAGATTGTGTGTTCAATCCACGATCGGGTCAAACTAAAGATTACAAAATTGGTATTTGTTGCTTCTCTGCAATGCATGCCGAATTAAGGAGTCACAGCAAAGACTGGTCCATGGTAGGATGTGTCCAATATCTACGCGCGTACTGTTGTTGTAGTGAGATAGCATTATCAAGGTCCAATTAAGCCTGTTTGTCTAGTACAAGGTGGATATCATTATAATTGCATTGACTGTACCTTATACTCGCCATGACATACCTCATTTGGCGTTAAACAACAATTACTCACTCACTCACTAGTCACTCTTACGTTGTATATATTTCATTTGAAGATAGGTTGGACTGAAATGTAGCCAATTCATTCATCCCAAAACATATTTTATACTTATGGCTTCAAAATTAATGTTGTGTTTCTTATACATATTTAAAAATGATTTGTTTATTTTTTCAGATCCAGTTTATCAATATTCGGGAGATAGTATGTCTTCTAGAGCACATATAAACATATATCTAGTGTGTGTTGTACTTGTTGTTACAACTATTAGATTATGAAAATAACATTCAAGTGGAAAATTATCATAAACATCGCACAATAATTTTTATGGAGGAATAATCAAAATTTGAATGAACTTCAGTGCATATCTTGTACGAAGTGCCCTAATATGAATGGAAGGTTGAATATTATTATTCGCCGTTTGTGAATGTAATGATATTTTGCGTTCAGTTCGTATCAATGGAAATGTGATTCATTAATAGTTTACGATTTTCAACATATTATTTTGACGATATTGCGGATTAATGTCATATTGGTGCCGATTTTATGTTTTCTATGGTTAATAACACATTTATGTGCAAGTGCGCCTGTCAAAGTAAGTAGATCATGGATACCTCTATATTCCAGCGATAGTTCCAATATGATATAAAGGCGCAGTTTCATAAGCTTGTGGTAAAGACATACTATGGTAAACGACTATCAGAAATGAGTGACAAGTTGTCATGGTGATTATGTAGACATTGGATGATTTTTCACCAATCTCTGACTTCCGTCAAAGAAAACGACACCGTATTCGTATGACTTAAAAGTACACACAATCAGTAACTACCATGCCAAACGTGTTATACAAACTCGCTTCTTCCCACAGAAGGAAGAATGGTGTACACATGTTCACTGACAGTCCACTAAGGTTGAATACGACAGGTGATAAAAACTTCATTAGATACACTAATTGAACTCCCCTCATAAACAATGGCTGACATGATTGTAGAGACAACATTCACATAGACATCATTTTGTATTGAAAATTTAACCAGTTATAAACACAAAGGATCGGTAGTCTCTAGAATATACAATGATCCAATATTAAATATTTATAAAATGTAATACATGTAATATTTTTCATTGTTTAAAACATTGTGATTGGACTGAGGGTTGTTGACCTATATTATTACAAAGTTGTGTTAACTTTAATGTGATATCTTATATTGTCATATTGTTTATATTGTAATGCTTCACCATGTATTTGTTTTTAAACTATTTATAATTTTATAGTATTGAACCCACATTCAATATATTACAGGGGATGATAAAACGCTATGAATATCTGCCTTGTATTTAGATCATTCCTTTACTCGAAAATATTCCCTGTGTGTAGTACTTTGCGGATGCCTTGTTAGTTTGTTTTATAAAATACCTTTCCAGACATCCAATACGGTTGTGACCTGTCATATATTTATATATATCCTGATTTCCCTCGCCAATAAGCTTGGTAGTCATGACATAGCTGAAAAAAAATGGTAAAAGATGTACCAATATTCCCCATCCTTTACCCAACACCTCTGTTAAGATCATTTTGATTATACAAATTGATATCTTAGTTAATTTAACAGTGCATCACAGTTACAATCTAAATAAAATAATATATTTGTTTGAATTTAAGCGGGTAACTGTTCATGCATCATTTATCGTCCAATCAGAGAAGACAGTTAAATATGCTGACCAGTCATATAACAGCTCTCGGTGGATGCTCGGACTTTTATACCTGAAGACTCGATAAGCTCCTCAATTTGTGATTGACCGGTTGTAATTATGCACGTAAACGTAACCCTATATGGGATGTGAGTATCGCCAAAAACAATAAAAACCCTATTTAAATTAGTGATAGTTGCATACTGATTTAAGTTTGTACCAGACACTTATTAATGTTAACATTATGAAAATCTTCTTAGTTAGTGATGCTAGTGATCATTGATATGTTGTCGTTTCTGTGATGGTATATGTTCTTATTTTATACGTATTGGTCGTTGAAGCTATATTAATAACGAACGTAGTGTTGGTATCACATCCATCGGTTTTTACCCGCCACATGTTTGTGCCTGTCCTCAGCTAGGACCTATATTATCATTAGCTTCTGATGTGTTATTGTGGTTAACAAAGGGATTGGTTGTATTACTGCGTGCTAGAGCAGTTATATTGACGTGTACATGTTAACATTGTTTTCAATAACATAGGACAATATTATATCTAACATTTAGCATGCCTTACAACAAATCATACTTTCTGTGTGAGTAGGTCAGCATCAAGATAATTAAAGCAATGTCGAATCATCGGTATTGATGAATATGACATGACAATCATTTACTCATGTAGACAGACAGGTGTAAGAAAGTGGTCAATATTTGTAAAATTTTGTTCTCAAATTTATATGAATAAATCAAATTATACATCAAACAGTGTCTTAGAATATTTTTGTTCTCAAGGTGTAAGATGTAAATTTAAATGCGAATATAAATAGAGTAGGTGTTATAGATGCTTAACTAACACCATGACAACGGATTTGTACACACACAATTAGTTTAACTCCGCGCCCTTTCATTGAAATAATTTACTAATCCAGGTGAGGGGGTAGCCATGTCATGCTTATGTGTTAGGGGTAACGATTTGCCTGTTTCATTCTTTCAACGATGTTCATTCTGTCTTTTAGAACTGTTCTGTTGGTATAGTAATTTTTGATTTTCTTTGCCACTTCATATAATATGATGGTGGTTAAGACAGGACAACTGTAGGAAAGACAACGCAAATTATATATAAATATTGATACGATACATTGCTGTGCTACAATTAAAGACAAAAAGTTAATCGTTTTAACATGCATGTACAGTTCATTTTTATACAATAGCTGAATAAAGAGAGCACACACATTCCAGACAATGCTCAGTCAATATTGTAATAATAAATGCGAAATATTTGGGTTTTCAATGTCTATAGTATCCAATTTAAAATATTTAACGGACGCTAATAAACTTCCTGTTCCATAATCAGAAATGAGCAACAAGAACCGGGGTTTGTGTTGCTCAATCTTATTTTTATTGTCCTGTTTTGTGGACATTTTGGTGTTGTCTTTTTTCCTCTTTATTAAATTGTATTGTCTGACCTTCGATTTACGATTCCCAATTTGTTATCTTCCAAATGTTGTTGATGTATACATTTCCTATTATTTTGGTTTTGAATTGCAAAGTAATACCGGTATATCCACCACATATTTACACGTTCGACTACATGTATGTATATCTAAAAGAGAAACCAGGAAGAAAAGTATAAAGTAAAGTACAGATCAACATCAACAAAAATGCCAGAATGTTGACACAAATGATAAGATTCACAACGTATTGACAATATGATATGCTAACATTTGGAGGCCCATAGAAGATTCTCAAATGTAATTATTAATGAATTGAGACCCTATTGTTTGGAAGGTCATAGATATGTTTCTACCACTATAGTTTGTTGTTCACTTGGATTTTATGCAGGAGCTATTGGTCAGAGTTTGGTACAAAGGTTTGGATAAATTTATAATTGGAAGCCCTACAAAAGTTGCCCAACATTCGAGTATGACATGACATAAAGTATTATAACTCACTCAAGCTAGCGGTCGTCTGTCGCAACTAACATTATTTTCATTATTTAGTTTTCGTTCAAACTATTGATTCCTGACAACAATTGATGTTCGATTAACATAAAGGAAGACACGCATTTGTTGTATACAAAAAACTGGAAAACTAAAAGAAGAAAATATTTTATTGTTAAATATGCTACATTTACTAGATATTTTCGCTATAATTATCAATGCTACATTAGTGTTTTGTAGATCATTGTCTTTTGGCCATTGCATTGCCTATCCTTCTTCACTAAAGGTTTGAAGACACCAGTGTTCTGTGTAGTGTTTTGTCATTCTTTGACTCTTTGTCCATTGTCTGTCGATCTTTGATTTACGGTCGTATGATTACCACTTTGGTGTAAACATATTTTTATTGATTAATTACAAATACAATACAAACTATAACAATGACAATTACAATAAATTTCATAACAGTAATCAACCAATGGGATCCGAAAACAAGTTATAAAAACTTGTGTAAATTCGTTTCCGAAAAAAATCATATAAAATACATTTGAATTGTCTCGAAGAAGAAGAACAAATAATATTAGTGATTCTCTCAATGCGAAAATGAAGAAAAAATCAAATTAAAAGGAAGAAGGTGCGAAACAAAAATGCTAAAAAGTGAAGGAGTGCAAATCAAATCAAGGGGTGAAGCGTTTAGATTTGATAATATATCTATGAACTGCTAGGAAGATCTCTGTGTTTTGGTGAAGTGTTAGTTTGTCAGACCCGAAAATGAGTACGTTTAGTGAGGTAGGTATTGGAAGGTTAAGATTAGTCAAGTACCGTTGTCTGATATTGTTATATCGGGGACACTGAAAAAAGTAATGTTGAGTTGTTTCCCTTACCCCACAATCACAATTTTCTGATTGGATAATATTTTTACTAAATAAGTGGTAATGCAGAGCACTACATTCCATTCTTAGTCTGGCATGATCAATTTGACCTACGCGAGAACCTATATAATAACGACTTTTTTGTATTATTAAGATTAAGTGTGGATTTGAAGGCGTTGAGACTCGGACAATTTTTTGTGTCATTCGCTAGGTGATTCCAAGACCGAACACTTTGCGGTAAAAAATAATTAGAATAAAGAGCTGTTCGTGTTCGTATAGGGGGGATAATATGGGAGTGTCGAGTATTGTGGTCATGAATGGAGCGTAGGTTTTGAGGGACCAGGTTACTTAAGAATTCAGGAGTCAACCCATTCCTCATTTTATAGAAGTAAGTCAGTCTATGTTTTTCTCGTCTGTATTTTAGCTTTCCCAATCCGTTTCAATATATTATTTGTTAATTGACACAAGTCTTGTACTCCCCGTGATAATTCTGGCAGCCTCTGTTTGAATTCCTTCCAATTTATTAATTAATTGTACTGAATTATTGTCCCAAATGACATCTCCGTATTCTAAAAGCGGTCTAACAAATGATAAGTAAATTTTCTCAAGTATTCGTCTATCCAGGATGAATTTAAACTTACGTAAAATGTTGAATCTTGCAAAGGCTTTTTTCGAAATCATGTCTATGTGTTTTTCCAAAGTTCCATCGTTAGAGATTTCTAATCCAAGATGTATATGATTTGAAACAGTATTAATAATAGTGCCATCCATGAGTAAGGGTGGATGCAGTGGCCTGTGAAGTTTTCTTGAAATAACCATACGTTCAGTCTTTTCATTAGCACTTTGGTATGTTCAAACTTTACTTTCATCAAAGTTGTATATATATCATCAGTCTACTTTTTATATTTGTTTTAAACCTGGACAGTGTAAATAAATGTTAGAGAATTTCGCAGGTTTAATCGAAAATGGAAAATCCAGAAACTAACAACACAGGAAGAAGATAAACAAAACACCATTTGTGTAAAATATTGTTCTTGTGTTGGAAATATTTCGTGTAATATATAAGACAAATTAGAATTAAAGGTCGTTTACGACACAAAAAACATATTGTACCCCACATTTTCCCATCTTTTGGGAAACATACCATTAATAAGCCAATGTTTGGACCAACGTCACATGTCTTGGTCTTTGCTATGTTCATTGGTTTGATGTGAGCGGTGATTGTTCGTTTAGTTAATATTGATGTATTTTTTTACCTTCAGTTCTTTTTTATTTATGACAGAGTAAAACACTGATTTAAATATAGGAGTTCCCCGTACAAAGAGGCTTTTGTCTTTTATAACACATTCAAAAATGGAATATTGACCAAGTATGATAATCACATGATGATATTTATACTACCTATATTGTACATTAGTCATTAGGGACCGTCGTGGTCGTGATCGTATGGTAGTTGGATTTACAACTTCCGATGCAGTCAGTGCCTATCACCACTAACGTTTTGACTTCGAATCCCGCTCAGGCAATGTGTACTAGAAACAGCATTAAGTGATACAATTTGTCAGTGTAATTTGCGACAGGTCGGTGGTTTCCTCCATCAATTAAACAGACGGCAACAATATAACAGAAATACTGTTGAAAGTGGCGTTAAACACCAAAACCCTAAGTCAAAGAACTAACCTCTTCCAAACGCGTCATATCAACCTGCCAAAAACAATATGTCTGTATGATAATATATGCAAGAAAGCATACAAAGTTTTTAGGAATTACTATGTAAAAGATAGCAGTTGCACGTACAAAAGTAACATGATATACTATTTCAATTCTTAGAATATCAACAACAAAATCAATAGACATATAGGTGAAATTCAGAACTGATAATTCGTGCATAAATGTTTCAGTCGCTAGATTTATACGAACCATCAACAAGCATATGCAGTGGAGTTGTCTATCTTTGTACAGTACCATTCGCAAGAATATTATAAAGGAATACAACAGCATTCTAATTAACATATCATCGATACTCTCTACAAACAAAACAAAAATGACTAATCTCAAAATCACAGCTGAAGAAGCATAATAGGTACTTTTGTATAAGGTAATACACATTCAAATTACTATTACAACTTCTGCGTTACAAGTTCTTGAAAAGAAACCAACAACTTTGTAAATGTATAAAAAAAATCATAACATGCTAAGCATCCAACGGTAAACATCACGTACATACTGAGGGCAGGAATATCTAAAATTATACAGTAATGAGTGGGCCAATCTAAGCAATGAATTTTGACTATCACTAGAAATTATGGACAATGAGATAGGGGCGAAAAAAAATAGTTTTTGTATCGACTAGAAAACACATACTCTAACACGTGCAAAGAGAATTGAACTCTTCAAACACGCACCCACTACGGTCCACTGTCTAGGTAGTATAACCTTTTAATGCATGATCGAGAAACATCCCCTATCCGTAATCTTTGAGACGTACTGACGAGCGGTGATCTGTAATCATTATCCAGTGAAAATAAATGAACCATGATATTTTTATTCTATAACAATATAACAAATTTCAAATAAATCCAAATGGTACAGAAATAACTTATTAAGAAAAGAAGAAAAAACGAAGACACAAACGCATTTCGACCATCCTATGTTTCGCTCGATCTGTTGTGATCTGACAATGACAGATGTACCATCACACTAGTATGGCCTTCTTCTTTGGACTTTTGTGATCCCTTAATGGCGGAACCTATTGTCAAATCTCTCTCCATTTCGTTTACTTTCTGCAAGTATTCCGCAAAATTCATTTTATTTCTTTTTTCCTTTATTTTTTTTAAGTGGATTTAATATATTATTTCGAACAATTGGTTACTTATTGTCTAACAATTATTTTTCTGTATGATTGCTCAACAATTTTGTGCTTGTTGATTGAAAACACATATGTACATGTTGCTCGAACAGCTGCTAGGTGCTTTTTGGTTTCCCAATAATACAGTATTTTTGTTATTTCCTATACTTTGTGATTGCCTAATAAAAACCAGCTTGGTGATATCCCATACTTGTTAATAGCCCGACAATGCCTAAATATTACGTACTTGCTTATTGCAATAAAGTTATCACAGTTAACTCAGTTATCAAAACGGTGAATGCTAGATTAAAATATAGGTACCGTAGAGCAATCTGTTTGTCAACTGAAACTCGCACAAATCTTAGAACGGCTCTAATACAATGTCACTTTGACTATATATATATATATATAATTTAGGTCCAAGATATTGTATTCTCCAACCTATCAAGTGTTGGATTTCGAAACATTGAAAATAGAGTAAATCAATTGAGACTAAGGCAGGCACATAAAATCTACAAGAAGTGTTCATCATATTTCAAATACAATTTTTAGAACACCAGTCATTCCAATTTCGCAGCTTCAATAATTAAAGGAGTGCACTCTTTAAAGAGTGGTAGCATAAAATCAATAAATGACCACGATACATTCATAGCTGCAGTAAAACAACATCTGTAATATGAGTAGATGCGTATGTTTTTATATCATTAATATCAATTCAATTTATGTAATACTTCCTCTAATTTATTTAAGTGATATACACTTAAAGGATCCCATTGGTAATAAGTGGAAACGCTTTCATGTGTCCACTTTTGAAGTAGGTCAACTTCCTGCCGTATTTTTTTTTATTTCATATGTTTAAGTACGCATATTTATAATCTACACTTGTATATAGTTGGTATCGATTCCTAAATGCATTTTATCTTTTACCTTATTGTCCAACAACACCTTACTTGTTAATTGCCTAACAACTTTTTGATTGCCTAACAACCTTTTGATTGCCTAACAACATTTTGATTGCCTAACAACCTTTTGATTGCCTAACAACTTTTTGATTCCCAAGCAACCTTTTGATTGCCTAACAACTTTTTGATTGTCCAACAACAATGCCGTACTTGGCGATTGCCCAACAACAATACCACACTTGGTAATTACCCAGCAATACCATACCATCACTTCAGTTTTTGTGGACTTTCTATTTGCATTTTTTTAATTATTGTGTAGACAACTTATAAACTTTTTGATGAACTTTATTAAAATGACATATAATACAGTGCAATAAAAATATTTGTACAGGATTTGATTATCCACATTTCTTTGGCACAATAAAACAGAAGACACTTAGCACTGTTAGCGACATCTTCAAAGAACATTTAGCATGATACATTCTCATAACAAATGTAACATTAAAATAGTGATTTACAGACAGATCTTACAATCAAAACGAATACGAACAACTCCTAGTCATAATCATCAATTTTAGAAAACGATGAAAACAATAACAGTATCAGGTATTAGCAATACTGTCCACGAAAATATATCGCATATAATACTGGATACAATTTAGACTACCTTAAAATGTTCCATCACTGTCCAAAGTTGATGACAAACAATGGATAATATCCTAGTTACACTAATTCTTGTAAAACACCAAACAGTTGCATCCATAGGCATATTACTAAAAGCTTTGTCACTTAATTTTAAAACAAAATAAACATGAGGGCGTTTTTATTTTTTATTTTACACAATTATTGTATCTAACAAATCCTAGGTTTAGGACTAAATATCAAAGTGAATCCATTTTTCAAACTATTGTCATTTTAACAACCCTAAAGATAGAGAATTAAGATTTCCTTTTATGTCTGGGTTTTAACAAATTCCTCAATTCACATAGATTAAGCATGTTTACCACGGAGAATTACTCTTTATAATATTAAAGGATCACACACTGGAGGGTCGCCATAGGTAGTAATATATGAAGACCATGTACTAGACCATCAAGTATATTACATTTCCAAAATGAATTGCTACATATATTTATATATTCAACTTCTTACGGCAAATTAAGAATTAAAGGTGATAATTTGATTGAATCATCAATATATATTAGACATAAAAATATAACCCAGAAAGAAAAACGTATACAAAACGAACATAAAGATTGTCAGATGACATGAAGTTCGTCATGAACTACATTATAAAACGTAACATCGTATGTGATGTCGACCACAGTCTCTCCAATACACTTAAATATCACAACAAAATAAAGTCATATACAACATATTTGGATACTCATTAATTGTAAAACACAAAATAAGCAAGCTATTTGAAAAGTCAAATAATACAATGGACTAGCTACTAAATAATGAGAACAATGTATTTGTTTCATCTCGGAGATATCAATAATTTATACATTTATAATATACACAAGACAAAACAACTATAATTCAAAGAGAAATAAAAAAATATTGCACTTTAATAATATCAATACATGACTATTTTCAGTGTAGAACAGCCTTAGTTATATCTGTTAAGCATTATGTGTTTAAGGTATTCACGTTTCATGTGAACTAATGCTGACGGGGATTTTGTGTCCGGTTTTGAACTCGGAAAAAGGAAGTTTTATAACATCCTGTCTATTGTACTGCCATAGGCGATTAGTCTTTACATACGTTTTCTCATTAATAAAATAATAATTTCGTATTATTATTTTGAAGGAACATATGGCACAATTTCGTCCTAATACTGTTATGGTGAAATTTCCAATCAAATAGACAAAACAAGTTGACAAAATCAAAGAAATAAGACGTTTCAATTAAATCAGTATTCCAACAAAAACAATAAAAAATGTTTACATAAAGTACATTCAGGGAGGTCATTAACAATGATCGATATTTGTAATTTACATTGTACAAGCATTGTTGTGATGCCTAAATATATTGGAATCCCTTGTCAGTATTTAAGTGTCCATATGCCATAGAAATAAATCACCAACGATACCACTTGGTTCAGCTTGTTTACGAAAGTCATTTAAATCCGCCTTTCCTGCGCTTGGAATACATGTTTAAAACACTTTTACCCTGGCTTGTTTCCAAGACAGACAAGATCTCAAATAATCTTGACTATATACATGTTTATGCTATCTACATTGTAGCAACATATTCCCAGTTTTGATGTAATGCATAAAAAGTAAAGTGAAAGTGAAAACTATCAAGTACTTTAATAAATAGTTTAAAATTTTAAAATTCTGATATTCACGTACATCGTGTAGTTTTACAAATCTATAAATTCATATAATACCGACATTCATAAATGTACCGACTTTGACTAGAGGTTAGATTAGACATCGACCATTATATAATCAGATGAAAATGGAGGGACTGTTACATTTTGACCGATAACCTTTTTTCTGTTTACTAAATACTGAACATATTGTTTTGTTTTATGCATGGGCGAATGTTCAAAATAAATAATGTTCTCTTAACGATATACATATCCTCGTCTCTGATTATAATATGATCGATGTCTTAGCACTTTTAAAGAGACAATAAAAGTATAAATCACATTACTCATAACACCACAATAATTGATGCTATAATGATTGCCAAGCTCCACCATCTCATTCTGATGCATTCAACACCATCTGTAGAACCTGTAAAAATAAAGACAGAAATTAAGCATACCAAAGCCATGAATTACCATAGTTACCTAAAACAATTTTGACCATGTAATGAGTTGAATTAAATTGTCAACCAATTGTGTTTGACATTTATTTAATCTTTAAAATTAGGATTGCTTATTTCGTTTTTTTTTTTTTGTCCAATCTGAAATCTTACACACAACAGTTGATACATTTGATCCAAAAAATACATTTTAGAGATTATTGTTCTGTCATTGAGGTTTATTTCTTTTAATTTAATAAAACGCAGGTCATAGAATATGTTTTACTGATATCAGACATGCATACTATGAGAATATAAAACGCTAGGGTAGTAATTGTCAGGATAACTACTATTTTAATTATTGTCGTTGTTTGGCAATGATCGTAATTAGGCTTTTGAATATGATCATTATAGTTTAGATAGCAATGCCTATTTGTCATTAAACTATAGTTTTTCACCAAAATTAATATTGAAAGACGAGAATTAATGATCTAAATATCTGGACTGGTCCAATAGAACCTTTAGAAGTTTGTTGCTTTTTCGTTATCCTTACTCTCAGCATGATCAGAACGTCATGTTGTTTCTGTTGCATCTTATTTTAATAATACTTACCGTCTTGACCATCAGGTGGTTTGACGACTGGAGTTGTAATAACTGAATACGGGGGTTCTACAGCACCGTTGTTATCTGACGAATTGTTTTCGTCAATTATCACCCCTTTCTGTGTAGTGGTTGTGAGAGCAGACGACAGAGTCGTATTTGTAGATGGTGATGTCACAGTCGACGTATACAATGTTGTTGTTGTTGACGGTCGTGTGGTGGTAGTAGTAGTCGATGGTTTAGTGACAATGTTTTCTAAAAGAACACATGTGAAAACAAGATTACAATTACGTTACAGAAAAGGGTAATGTGTGGTTAGGAGACCATGTACCCTGAACATGACAAATCATTTTCACACTCACATATGGATTCGATAGGAGTGATTAATAAAAATGGATGTTTGGGCCCATTAATCTAGCTTAGACATGCCACGTGTTATTGAAGGACATGCATTAAGGCAAGGATGTGAGTGGTTACGATTACGTGTCTCGAGGGTATCCATATTCCTTCTGTTTCTATGATTTTCCAAATGGATTTCGGAACTGATTGTGGTGCTTTTTATTTGTCATTTTATCAACGCTTCATGTTGAACATGGTATCGCCATGGTCGTGTGGTTATTAGATTAGCGTCTACCTATATGGTTATTTGATTGTTGAGGGTCAAGGAAGCGGTATATCAGATAGAAGAGAAACGATGGCCTTACGAGACAAGCTTTACGAGTGGACCGGAAATTGAGGGTGCAAGCTTTCATAACAGACGATCAAACAATCCGAGGTATTGCTATCTTCCGAAAAGACTTGTAAAAGATGAGACGATTCTTTAGCAATCCGTGACAATAACTTAGCATTCAGAAGATTGTGATGGTGTAAAAAGTGAATAGAAACTACAAGCTCGATCTTCATTGGATATACCTACATAATTGAAAAAAGATACTTTAAATGGTAGAAATTGCTATACATAATTCCTGAGTTTTTGTGATAAAACTGACCATCACAATATAATTGACAGCGATGGTAAACACGTACACCATATGATCCTTTATAATTAATATAATTTACTATTTCACCATGCAGTCTTATATTTTAATATTGTTTACCAGCCAACTAAAAAAATGGCACCAGGTTTGTAACAAGAGTAACATGACAGGTGCCACTACTGGAGCAAAAAACTGCTTACCAACCCAGAAATCCAGAGCACTTGTGTTCATCCCCGTTTTTTCAGTGGTGTCGTATATGTCAATTTTTACTTAGGGTGTGTAGTCTTATGTCGACCATTGTTTGTCTTTTGTTCTTTGTTTTTCTTTTCTCCATGGTGTCGACTGTACTTCTGATTATCCCTTATTTATCTTCAAAATGTTCTTACTTACTATTAAATATATTTCGTATATCAATGTTGATAATTATATAAAATGTGTTATCCTTACCTTCAATTAAAACCGTTGATGACGAGTTGCCGTACTGATTTTTCGCTTCACAAGTATACAGTCCAAAATCACCCTGTTCTAATGTATATATTTGTAAATTTAGAACAAACTCGGTATCACTTCTTCTGTATAATGTTGAAACAAACTTCCACACGCTTGCATCTTCTAAAATTTCTAAATTTCCTTTTCTCCACACTGCAATTTCTTGTGGATATGCTTTGATTATACAGTCTATGGACGTGTCTCTGCCTCGATACTGGCTAATTTTAGTTATACTTGTAGAGACAGATGGAGGGACTGTAAAATATGTGATAGTAGAAGTAATAATGGTTTTAGATATACAACATTTATTAAATATATATCATGGAATGAATGAGAAATGACAACATGGTTACAATATGCTATGTGCTTTGTAGAATGATATTGTCTCACAACAAACAGGGTTTTGTGACTGCAGTATCCTTAATATCATGGCTTAAAATGTACATTTCAATGAAATGTTATAGCGTCACATAGTAGCATAAAAGCAGATAAATTCCCTCGAGTATATAATGTAGGAAAAACACCTGGTTTCTTTGCTGTGGGAAACAACTTTGTAGAAACAATAGGGAGCTTCGGTAGTTGGCTGGGGCATAAATCACCCTTTCGTGTGTGTATAATGTATCACTCCTGTTAGGGAAATGACAACTTCTAACAGATAATAATGAACTACATTCAGAATGATTGTTTGTGGAGTTTTCAACACAAAATAGGCTAACACTAACCATTATATGTTCTGATGTGGTCTAAATATCGAAGCAGAAAATCAGAAGTTCACTCGAATTGATACTTATTATGTAATTACATACTAGTGGCATTTGTTTTTATCACGACCGAAAGTCTCTCAAATAGGAGAATAATATTAATTGTAGAAATATGTTGTATATCTATAGTTGTTCAAAGTTTAAGATAATTTTTTTAGCTGATCATTTGTAAACATTTTAAAAGTCTACAGGGTGTTTATTATGCCCTATGACACCTTTCATAATCAAATGTACAAATGAAATAATAATTGAACCTTTAATATGTAAGATGATATTTTAAATTTGTTACAGCAATAGTCCTATGTCATGGGTACCAAGGACACATTGTGGACATATGACCCTTGTATCGGGAAGATGAGTATGCTAAACATTTTTACAAGCTTTATTCAACGCACATTCTAATACTAAAATATATCTTTATTCCTGAAAACTGAGGTAATTAAACCCCTTCGGGTCTGTTGTACAATCCCCCCCACCCCCCCAAAAAAAAACCACTGATATATTAAAAATACTATTGTGGTAACAAAATTCTAGGTTAAGTAAACCTCTTCTTTGTTACGAATTCATTAAATAATTCACTGAAAGAAAATATACAAAATGTAATCAAACAGGATATAAGTGTTGAAGTAATAATTGCACATATAAATAGTGATCATGGTAATACATTTACCAAGATTAACAAACCATATAGAATTATTCAATTATGTTTTTACATGTTATTGCGCTACAATAAGTGTATTATAACTGTAACAATACAGTGCAAAAGTGCAGAATGTAATAAAAATATAGATATATAATTTAGTGTACACGACGTGTCCCCAGAAGGACCATCAAAGCCAAAATAGCAATGCCTACATCAAGATAAGATGAGTTTGAAGATAACAAAGGGGTAATCAGAATCCGTATATCGAAGAAGAACAGAAAACACAATGGCCACAAGAAATAGTACAAAAGGACAAACAACGATCTACAAAACATACACATACAACTAAAGATCGAGTAACACGAATTCCACTAAAAACTCGGGGTGAACTCGTGTGCTCCGGAAGGGTAGGCAGTTCCGCCTTCAGTAGTGGGACCGTCGTGTTAATCTAGTTACAAAACCGGTGGTAAGTCATGAATGAGGAAATAAGGGTAATAACAAAATTACCGAACACTGAGCAATCTTCCAAAGGGAAATTCAAAACTCACAAATCAATAAACAGACAAAATCAGGCAACAACCGGGAAACTGAGAAACCGCAATGGCCCTGACTTGGTACAGGCATTTCTAAAGAAATGGTGGATTGAATAAGATTTTACGGCGCCAACCTCTCACTTCCATTACGGTTCAAAGGTTCCGGTTGTCACTATAACAGCATTTATAACAATACTGGAAAAAAATAGGTAAAATAGTAGTCAAACAGTACTAAATTCAGTAGGAAAGGACCGGGAAGTGTTAACACAATGATATAATGTACTTACATTCAACGTTTACAGTTATATTCTTTTTTGATACTGGAGGGATTCCATTAAATGCCTGGCATGTGTATATTCCAGCTTGTTCTCGTGTAATATTATGTATCGTTATCGTCTCCCCTGTTACGGACTTCGGAAACCCTGTCAAAAGAACATGTTAGTGTATATTACTGTAGTTACATTGTATATACATAAATGCTCTATAGTCAATGGTGGTAAAACATTTTCAATACAATGTGCATTAGTCTGTGTTATGCCTAGCATTTTATTTCGTCTATTCATCCTCTTACTCACAAGTATCTACTAATAGGTGCATATAATAACACACTATATGCGACTACAATTACCGGTATACGTAAATGCTTTAGAAAAAAAAACGTCCCCTTTCAGCATGAAGGACGTGTCACAAAAACTTAGCACGGAATATGATGCAATGATTGGCTAATAACTATTCTCGGGAACCAGTTCTCTTCTTTTCGTTCGCATTTACACTTGGATTTCAGTTTCCGCTACGAATCTGGTAGTCTTATGTAGGGCATCCACGGGTTCATAAAGTTACTCCTGGAGTGTTGTTGGTAATGGCCATACCTCTTCTCTCAATTTCTGATGGTTCTTGCATGTCTGTAAAATGTGAGCGGTATCTTGCTCTGCCTCTCCTCATGAGCACATCGGCGATGGTATGATTTTCATGATTCTGTTCAGATGTTGGTTGAGTCTGTTGTGTCCTGTCCTGTCTAACGATGGTAGTTTGGTCAGATCTTGTCAGCTGGTGGTAACTGTCTTGTTGCTGACGGGTCTTGAATAGAGATTTGATGATGGTCTTCATCTCTGTGAAGCAGACTGGGTTTTCTTGTTGTTGTTGTCCAGCGCCATGCTTAACTAATCTGTCAGCTTGTCCATTATCATGAACTCCACAATGAGTAGGGATTCACTGTAGCACTGTTCTAAGGGTTTTGATGGTGTATAACGCCTGTTCAAGCTGAGGTAGGTTGTCATTCATCAGGGCATCAGTCAAGAATACGACTTGAGTGTTCTTGTCAACTTTGCACTTGATGGTATGTGCAGCATGAATTATGGCTTCCACTTCAGTTTTGTAGTTGGAACAGTGTATGCCCGTTGGTATTACCTCTGATTGCTGTTCTCCATTGGGATGCTGAATGTATATACCAGCCCCTCATTTCGTTGTTGCATTTGTGGCTGATCCATCTGTATACACTCTTACCCATGATTCAGAAAGGTACTTTTCTTCTAGCATGCTCATTGTAAGTGTTTTTTTTTAACAATGCTAGTCTGTTCGGTTTTGGTAGTGATATTTGGAACTGAGGTCTGGATGGTGACATTTTCTAGTTTATCTTCACAGGGGGATCATTCAGTCTGAAAGCTATGTGTTTGACAAACTTTGGTAAACTTTCCTGGTCTTTTCGTTGTAAGGCTCTTGTCTCTAATGCAAAGCTTGATCTCTTGAGTCTGCCTGAGGAAAGTTGTTTTAATCTTGTATTTATGGGATGGTCTTGAGAGCACTGATATTTGGTGGCCTGTATCATGGCTTTGCATTCCCTTCTCTTACGTAATGGTGGTATGTTTGTAATCTCTTCCATGCTTTGTACTGGTGTTGACTTCATAGCAATTGTGATGATTCGTAGTGCCTGGTTGTTATCTTTGTCTAAGGTCTGATGGTGAGTCATGGCTGCGGTCATCCACGAGCTAGGTCCATATTCAAGATGTGGGCGTACATTTCCTTGGTAGACAGATTTCAAGATTTGTTCATTAGAACCCCATTTTGTTACTGCAAGTTTTCTCAAGATGTTCATTTTTCTCCTAGCCTTAGCTGATGTAATATGTTGTTTCCAGGTCATTCTTTTGTCAAACGTTACACCAAGGTATGTCTGCTGTTCTTCAATTTTAAGCGGTGGATCATCTAAGGTTAGTCCGCCAGGTTGGATTCTGGGAGAGAGTGTCAGTTGTTTGTTCTCTGTTCATGGTAACACACCATTGCTCGGCCCATGTGAGTACCTTATCTAAAGTAATTTGCATTCTGTAGTTTGCTGTGGTTGTATACTCTTCTGTGCACCAGAGTACAAGATCGTCTACATAAAGGGCTGTATGTACACCTTACACTGGTACTAGATCGTTCATATAGAGTATGGATAGAGTAGGAGGTAGTACTCCTCCTTGTGGAACCCCTTGTTTTAAAAGAACCAGTTATTTATAAACAAAACTACGACTGTCAATAATTTTCGTGACGACAGAAATGGTTGAAATATGGTATGTTGAATCTCTGTTATTGTGTCCTCGACTCATCTTACGTCACAACATGGGAAACACAAGAGAAATTATTGTCGAATGCAGTCAAAAACTTTAATAAGATAAAACGTTGTTGGAAATAACAGTTTCTCGTGAAATTGTAGATGATCTTTGAAAGAGAGACATATATTATAGTTTGATTGGTGGATTCCGAATTGCAGTAATACACTGCGGGTAATATTGTCATCTATTTTTTAATGATAATATATTTTACTTATCTGAGGAAGATTTAACTTATAGTGGGTAACCATTTCATAATAAAAGCAGATATGTCATCTTAATTTACGTCTTTTTATTACCAGCGATTCCTTGAAAGCCATCATATATTTTACTGATTACCCTCTATGGAGCGAACGTGTTTTCTCCAATATTAATAAACCCTGATTCCAGACTGACAATAAGATGGAATTAATCTAATTTAGTCTAATAGAGGATACAATACACTCTTAGAAAATTCGTTATTATATGTATCACGCCGTTTTCATTTGGGTTAATTTAGTAAATGAAATATAAAATAGATATAAAGTGTTCTTCCTGAAATATAACTAAATAGCTGCTATCTATTACTCTATTTAAATCCTATAAGGAGACCATGACCCAAAACTGTAAGTAGAGTCGTCTTGTAGCCTATATCGCTCACCTGTTTTGATAATGAAATGTATGCGATCTGTTACGCTATATCAAAGATCGGTGGTCGTATTATATTTGCAATTGATAAACAGTAATACAACCCATAATTACCATGTATAAAGCTGGAACATCTGATAATAAAAATAACCAATCAATCATAGATAAAAAAAATAATAGAATTCCAATTGGAAGGACTTGTTCAACAACATTATAATCCGGACAAACCGACCACCAGTACAATCAAGAAGAAATAAAATAGATAAACAAAAGACGCCAACATAAAACGAGAATGGGACGTGATGCTTCACAACATTAAACGATTTATAATCCTTATAAAGGACCCATTAATATATCAGTGATGGTATAGCCAACATTAAACAGTGGTCATCAACAATGTTAGTTCTTCAACAACAAAAGGAACCAATGAGCTTTGTACAGATGGGTAATTTCCTAACTTTTTTTCTGATAATGTCCCATGTGCTGGATCCAAAGGAAAAGTAATAACATTTTAAAATTGTGAAGGACAATGATAAGAACATTGTTTCATGAACTGTTTACTGTGTAATTAATGTTGCGACAGGAACGCAATTAGAAAATTTAATTGAACCTAATATCCATGTTACAAGTTTCGTTCTCATACAAAGAAGGAGGATATTACGGTAATGTGTTGTTACAGTTGGCCTTCTCGTTGACATGAGAAAGTTGTTGGACGACAATAGATACAAAGTCATGACAATAGTGAGCGGAAGCTTAAGGGGATCGAATGTCTCCTCTTTTTTGTTGTGTTCCAAATTGTGCATAAGATTGACTCGACTTACGATCTTTTGCATCTGGATTGTTAGGATTAAAATAAATCCACATTATACTGGCAGGAGGTTCTGCAGAAACTACACATGTCAGGGTGATATTCTGGCCTTCTGTTACAGTTTGTGGACTTTTTGTTGTTAAATCATGATTAATCGTAGGTGCCACTGAAATAAAAACAAACGCATAAGATTCAAAATATTTGTAATGGCTTGGTAAATAGTACAATTATATCCAGACATCGTCGACTCATTCGTCTTAGACAGTAAATATTGTACTTTAATTATGTTAAAACAATTGAACATTTTCCCTGTAAATCTATAATACAGGGATATTTCATTGTGCTGGGAGAACAAATCAATATCACTCAATTATTTACAAGTTGATTACATTTTATATTATATTGGCGCGACGGCCATTTATATGGTTAATTACATGCGTCCAATCTCTAAATCAATGTTCATACTACAGAGAGCATCTACAGCTGTCAAAAAGATATTGACAAGCGACCGAAGCGATGATAAATACAATTTAAAGAAATTGAAAGTATAATATTTGATTTGTCTAGATAGGTAAAGTGTTATAACGTAATAGGCTACCTTACAAATCAATTTACATTTAACTAAATAGGTAACATATATTGGCATCTCATGATGACATGTATCTATTTTGTCTCCGTATGCCATTACCTCAAACAAATGATATATACCATAAAACAACACATTTTCTGAAAACCATTACTACATTTAAAAAAAAATCCCATAACATGACAGATGTTCCACCCTCCTCATTGAATTTAGTACTGCGTTGATTACTATTTTACCTATTGTGTTCCAGTATTATTATAAATACTGTTATAGTGACAGCCGGAACCTTTGAACCATAATGAAAGTGGGAGGTTTGGCGCCTTAAAATCTGATTCAACCCACCATTTCTTTGGCAAAGCCTGTACCAAGTCGGGCAGGGCCATTACGGTTTTCACAGTTTTCCGGTTGTTGACTGATTTTGTCTGTTTATATACTTATGAATTTTGATTTTCCCTTTGGAAGATTGTTCGAAGTTTAGTAATTTTATTATTATCCTTAACAAAAGCAAATGTCCGATATTTACCTTTAAATCATTTGTATGTGTTCGGGTATAGTGGTGTACAACACATATTGTGTTGTGTTTTTGTTTTGTTTGTGTTGTGAACCCTATGTTGTCCATGTTCGGTATTTTCTAACGTTTATTTATTACGGATTATTGGGGGAGAGAGGATATGAGACATATGTTCGCTCTTTCTTTACAACATGTCGTGTTATTTTTTGTTGGTTTTTTTTGTATACATTTCAGACAACAATATATGAAAATTAGTTAACAGTATTCAGAAAAGATTCATATACTTACTCTGTACTGACAGCTACACATTAAATATATTTAACACAAAATGCATTTAACCCTGAGGGAGATAGACATGTTAATCTTATCTTGATTTACAATCCCCGATACATTTGATTATCACTTCCATGAGAACCTAGAGGAGGAAATAAATATATAGCATAGCTTATTTTCCTTCGGAAGGGGTGTGTCCTGGCAGGGCGTGCCGCATCCCATACACGAGACGTACATGTAAGCCATTTGAATAGACAGTTTCACAAACTGTGCACGTAAGATAAACACAGCTTCAATCTTGATGAGGTATTGTTATTTAAGGAAGCTCGCTCGGCCGTTTTTGAATGCGCCGCGCATATTGATGTCGTAATTTTTTGTCAGATTAATAAATAAAATTAGCATTTTGTATTGCAAATTAACGTATGAATTAAAATTACATATCATTTATTTGCATATAAATATGCTGCCTAAGTAAGAAAATCGTCGTTTTATTTCGTTTTACGACGCAATACGAATCACTTCCGGTTAGGCGGCATGTGTTTACTTTTGTCGTCTGGGTACAGCAGAACATGAAAATGACACGTAAGAGGGGATATTTTCGGTCAGAAAAACAATTAAAACGAAGAGAAAATGTATCGGCGGCACAAGTAAGGCGATGGGCCCAAAATAATTTAGCGGAAGAGCACTGTTACAGCTCAACTTCGAGTTCGTCTGCCCCTCAGCCAACTGTCCCACTCGATTTTCCTGATCTTTCTTTTGTTGGAAAAGACGTATGGGTCGGAGACAATGATGATTGGAGGGATGGAAGACGGATTGTTGAACTTTCTGTTCTTGCTGATGGGCTGTCTGGGTGTAAGATGTGCAATAATCCATTATCATTATCACATACAACCCGTGTTTTAAATTATGGTCTTGGTGCACTTCTGAAAATACCATGCAAGAATACAGCCTGTCAGCATACCAACACAGTACCCACAGGAAAGAGACATCAACAGGTGTTTGATATGAACACAAAGTTAGCCACGGGTAAGAAATGTCTTTGGTCGGGTTGTGAAGACAAACTATGTTTGTACCAAAACTTGTTGGAAGCTAGGGGAATAAAATTAATCTGCTGAAAATTCACTAAGTTTGACCATCCTGAAAATCTGCAAAATGAGTTCAAATTCCACCATAATAGGAGGTATTACTCTATTTTATTTAACTGGTCGGGCAGAGTTGACCTTAAAATTTACATGAGAGCATTCAATTTTATTTTGTGTATGTACAGGGCAGTTCCCGTTATTGACATTATTGAACTGTATTCAGCAGTGTCACTGAAATCAATTCATACAAAAGGAATAGAATGCACAAGGGTGTAATTTAAATACACAGATTGGATCATACACGCACGATTGAATATAGCTGTATCAATGAAATTGATCAGGTAACCTGACCCTCCTAAATACATGGACTTAGTTTGACCATGCTCGAAAACTGCAAAATTACATAATAGGAGGTGCACATGTTCAGTATACAATACAATACAATACAATACAAATGTTTTTATTGCCAATCAAAGGTGCCCTTTCAGGCAGTATAATCACATATATTTACAATCATTTCAATGATTCGAGATAAACAAAATAATAATTAAAAAAAAATGAATATATATTTGTATACAATGTATTAAACATGGTAAATGACAGACAATAAACATTGAACAGTTACTCCCGCAAAGGTTTAAGGTCAAGTCAGACAAGGGAGACAACCGATTGATATATTTTCTACCCGTGATTATATTAAGATATATATATAAAGATACAGATACAATATATACAAACATTCTACAAAGTTTGAAAGCTCTGGGTGATACACTGTAGGAAGTTGATTACACAACAAAGCTACCCTTACTTCCCTGGCCGTATATACGCCCGCCCATTCACCATACTATAAGCCAATTTGCACTTTGTGCAACCCGGCCAAAAAATGTTTGTTCCGTATTGACCCTAAAAATCCTCCTTACCGAAAACCTTTCTTTTGCAGTTTTGGAATTTTATTGTATTTTTTTACTTTGACTGTTTGTATCTTTTAAAAGGTCTTTGCATGGACATTTCATTTATTTTCAAATATAAAAAAGAAAGCCAACTGACTGACCCATACAAAATGTATGTGGAAGAAGGAGGCTAGGGAATGTGAAACAAACATAATTTATAAGGGTGGCCTGATACAAAAATGTACATGTACACTGTATATACTTTATTTGCAAAAACTGTTTAAACAATAAACCATGACGAAATCAGCAATTTATAACCAAATATTACACACAAAATACAACAGGGTTCACTTTGACCTATATTTTCCGCTTGAGCGACTTGGTTAAGTTTTTGCGTTTAGGTCCATTTCTTTGGTACTAGACATAGTATAGTCATGATACTTGACCAGTAGATAGATATTATGTAGTACAACAGGGTTCACTAGTAATTAGGTCACTTTGACCTACATTTTCGAATTGAGTGACGTGGTTAAGTTTTTGCCTTTAGGTCCATTTCTCAGGTACTGGACATAGAATAGTCATGATACTAAGTAACTTGACCAGTAGATAGATCTTGGGCAGTACAACAGGGTTCACTATTAATTAGGTTACTTTGACATACATTTTATGCTTGAGTGACTTGGTTTAGTTTTAGCGTTTAGGTCCTTTTCTCAGCTACTAGACATTGTATAGCATTGGTATTTCATGTGTGGGTTGGTCTAAGGCAGTAAAAAGGGGTTTACTATTAATAAGGTCACTTTGACCTACAAATTACGCATTAATGAGTCTGGTTAAATATTGAATTTAGGACAATATGAAAAATGATCGGGGCATCTCGTGTCTCATAGACAAACTTTCTAGTTCTTAATTTGGGAATTTAAAAGTATGTTTGAATTCTATAGGTGTGCTTCATGCTGGAATTGGTACAACACAAATTAACAGCATCTTGACAGCTCTTAATATACCTGCTGTTAGTCATGCTATGCTGGATAGGAGACAAAAGGAAACTGGTGATGCACTTGAGACATTGGCATGCAAATCTACTGAAGAATGGATGATTGAGGAACAGAGATTAACATCAGAGTAAATACACATTTAAATAATTATGAAACTGTTACAAGTTGAAATTAAAACTTTTTAATTTCATATATCAGAGAATACTAAAATTATTTTGATGATCATGACCATCATGTTCTTTATTTTGATTTTATTGAACAAAAATGAAAAAGTCTTAAAAATTTGAATACAGGTAAATTTGGAAGCGTTGAAGCATAAAAGCATCTCAGGTAAAAATGATTTATTACTCTCTTCACAGCTGGATTAAAAGCAATAAAATTGTCGGTTTTCTGTTGTCATTGGGACAATCATCATAATAAGTCCCTACCTGTACTGTAGCTTTCTCTTCAAGTTAAATAGTCAATCGAACTTAATTCCTAATAGGGCCAAATAAGTCACACAATTTCTGGAATAAGTGCCTGTACACTTGATTGTTTTAGAAGAAGTTGACAGGCCTGGTAGTCAACAGTTAAATTTTAACAGCCAATATAAAATTATGTACTTCTATACAAGAAAAGCAGAGAGTTTAGTAGCCCACACCTCAATTTACAGGCCATTGGCTAGTGGGCCCCTGCTAATTTCGAATTCTGGTAAATTATTCTGTTATTTACAATTTTTAGACAAACAACTGACGACCAGTTAGCAGTTTCAGTGGATGCTGGTTGGCAGAAGAGGGGCAGTGGAAAAGCATATGACAGCATGTCAGGTATCTATAGTTTTCCATGAAGGGGGGTGTGCTTTTTGTAATGAAAATTTATACACATATACATCAGGGGCTGTCAGTCCGTCCGTCCCTCTACACTTTCTATGTCGTACTTAGTTTTAGCATAGGACCTATGGAAAAACTGTTTAAAAGTCTTCTCCTCTGAAACCAGCAAGTCAATTTAAAGCAAACATGGCATGAATGGTCCTTATGTGGTCAACTTTCAAAATTATGTCCTGTGAGCCCGACCTCCATCCAAGATTGCCGCAGTCAGCGGACATAGTTTTAACTTAGGACCCTATGGGAAAATTGTTTAAAAGTCTTCCCTCTGAAACCAGTCAGCCAATTTAAAGCAAATATGGCATGGATGGTCCTTGGGTAGTATACTTTTAAAATTGTGTCCGGTGACTACTACCTCCATCCAAGATGGCTGCCTATTTTTTTTATTTTCTGTATATTTGTTAATTTGGTTTATTATGATTGAAAAACTCATCTTTTTGTGGAATCACATTATTTGGTATTTTCTGTCATGTTATTCAAATAGAAATAGTATGCCATTCAGTATGTAAATTACTAACAAATACTAACATCTGTATATGTATGTGCTTTACTAATGTTGACGAGGCCGGGATAAGGTACCGGTACTTTATGTATTCAACTAACAAATGTACAGATTTCAATAAAAATATCACAAATTAGAAAAAAAAAACATGAACAAAAAAGTTTGCTTTGACGGATTTAAATAAAATTTATACACAACATTTATTAACACTAGAGAAACCTCCTTTTTTATTTTTATGGTTAAGTTTACCTATAAGGTTCATATCTCAGCAACTTACTGCTAAGTCATAGAGGGATGACATTTTGTCAGTGGATACACCTTGGGTAGTAGCCAACATCTGTACCAGAAATAGGTCACTTTGACCTTATTATAAACAGGTTTAATGCATTAAAAAATCATACAAAAGATGTACTTTCAGTCTTAGGGAGTTATGCTACTGTCACTGAAGCCCAGTGCACGTTGCAAAGAGGGGAACTAGCTGTGTGCACCAAACGTCGGGACAAAGGGTCAGTCTATCGTACTCCGGCTTCCTCTACCACTAAGACTGGTCACCATGATATAGCTGAAATATTGTTGAAAGTGGCGTTAAACACCAAAAATTCAAATTTTAAATTCTTTTAATTAAGCAAATAATTTCTCTGAATATTTCTAAAAAATCTTAACAAAAATTATGAAATATAAAAAAATACAATCTCAAAAATCTAACACATATATACCACTGTGACACTTTTCAATTTTAGGACACTGCTCAATGATTGGAAAATATACTGGAAAGATTACCAACTACAAAGTTCGCTCCAGATCATGCAGGGTGTGTTCTAGTGCATCAAGCAGAAATGAAACGGCTAAAGAGCATGACTGCAGAAAAAACTGGGATGGTTCAGCAAAAGCCATGGAGCAAGATATGATTGTGGAAATGGTCTCTGAGTGCAATGAGAAGGGCTTTAAAACAGGAACTGTTATAGGAGATGATGATTCCACTACTATAGCAAGACTGCGACGTCATGTAGATGTTAATATAAAGAAGATATCTGACAAGAACCATGTGAAAAAAAACTTTAGTAAAACTCTGTATAAACTTCAGAATGCAAACAAAAACTTTACAGCTACCATAATCAAATACCTAAAGAAATGTTTCAACTATGTCATTGCCCAAAACCATGGAAATACCATTGAGATGGAGAAAGGATTGAAATCTTTATCGAAGCATCCATTTGGAGATCACAGCATGTGTAATAAATCCTGGTGTCGTTTTGTAACCAATCCACTGGAGATCTACAAGTCTCTTCCTAATGGAAAACCCATCCAAGATCAAAGGTTGAAGGAAACATTGACAGAAGTCCTTGATTCGTACATACAGCATGCAGAAAAGTTAGCATCATTAGGAAGCACACAAGCTAATGAAAGTTTCAATAAGACTGTTGGCTCAAAAGCACAAAAATCCCATCATTTCAGTGGATCAGCTAGCTTAAACTACAGGGTTGCTGGAAGTGTGTTGCAAAAGAATATTGGTTACACATATGTATCATTGGTGAGAAAAATGCCTAAATGGTTCATTTCTTTTTAATTTAATCTTAATCACAAAGAAGGGGAAGAAAACATAGAAATATAAAAGAAATTCTCAGTCAAAAAGGTTAAACATATGCGTCACAATAAAAAAATTTGCAAAAATACAGAGATGACACAAACAGCATCAACAGAAAGAAACTGCCACTAGTTAAATTTTGTACATGTAGTAAAACCGAACACACTGCTCATAAACATACTTTAAAAGCATATAAACAAATCTCGGTGCCTACTGATTGAATCGATTTCAAATTTTGTATGCAGTTTCATATTGATGGGGCATACGTTGTAAGCAATTTTGGTTGCTGTCCGATATTAACTTCTTGTTAAGTGGGACTTGGAACAAGTGGGGGTATACTTAGCCCGACTACACTTGCAACCCCATGTTATTATCCCTTCGGCAACAAAGTTGCGAAGGGATATTGTAAAGCTACCGTCTGTATGTCGTTCCGTCAATCCGTAATATCATTGTGAACACTCTAGAATCAACATTCTTTAATGCTATTGATTTTCAAGGCCATAGGTCAGATGTCAAGGTCACAGTAGGACTTGGAAATTTTCCGCCTTCAAAATCCTTATGTAATCTCAAGAATGAACATATTTCAATCGATTTGACCAAACTTGGTACATTATTAGTCCTTATCAAGATCTAAAACTCTAATGGTTTGTCAAGTGGATTGTCTGTAACAGTTTGTGTGTCAACCATGCATAATATATTTACAATGCTATTTATGTGTCACCTTCAACATACATCATTCAAGTTGTTTCAGGGCATGGGGATGCCATTTGTTTACATGTATATACCTTGAACATTTTCATGTCTTTGAATAAATCTTTTTGTAATAAAGATATATTTTTTTCAACAGTGTCGCTATATGAATGTGAAATCAAGGAAACCGTACATAATAAATCGACAAACGGGGGACACAGACCAAGTAAATAGATAAACACTACAAAGAACTGGAAATAACATGATAAAGAACAAACACAAAAAAAATGAATTTGCAACCTAAACTCCACTAAAAACTTGAGTACTGACCAGGGACACTAGTAGGGTCAGTGTTCTCTGCTTCCTCTCATGCATAAACAATTCTTAGCAATGCTACTGTCTACATGTATGTATTCAGCCTTTATACCTTCATAAAATCTGATCAAAGCAAGATTAGAAATAACAATGTATACATTTATAATCTTTATTTGCAAAATTACGCCCATAGGGGCCAAGCAAATACAAACTAAACAAAACAATACAAATCACGAATATACAAATAAAATGACAAAGCCTTGGCCAACGTGGACTTTACCCTCGCAAATCTATACCTTGCTTCAAAAAGTTTCCCACAAAGTTAGTGTACCTGTACTTCATCATGTTCATAGCAAAAGCAATCAATTG
>MJUT01017197.1:252267-267374 GCA_002080005.1 Gigantidas platifrons | reverse complement strand
TAAGTAGTATCCTCATACTCCTCATTGGGTAATTTCAAAACGATGAATGTTGAACATAGATTTACTATTATCTGTCTATTTTGTCTGGGTCTAGTTCATTTTTAAGTTAAAGTTTGTTTGTTAGTATCTCTTCAATTATCAATAAATACATGTATCAATTATATTTCAACCTTATCATCTGAAAGAATCAACATTTCTTACCATAGATGTTGGATTTAAGTTCTCCCAACCAAAAATCCATCAAAAAGTGAAAATTCTATTTTTGGTAACGAGGGTTCCATGACTTCCGATGCCAGTATTTTTTTTATTTCGACTATGACATGCTATTTTTTTTTCTTTACTATGAACATATGAATGTATTCTACATAATATATCTTTAGGAACAAAAGTTAATTACTATTTCATATATTTAGGTTACATTTGAAATGAAGAGTCGACTTGCAAATTTTGTTGAAAAAAATGGGTGGGAGTGTGGTGTGTCTCCCCCCATATTTTTTTGTTTTGGTACAAGATGTATATTTTTTCACAATTTTCTGATTAAAAGAATTGTTTTGATGCAATTTTACAAAAGCAGTATGCAATTGTTATCGTTAATTTAAAAGAATAATCCAGTCAGTTGAAAACTTGTTTTAATTCAATTCATTATAACTTTTTATTCATAAATAACTTATTATTTAAAAAAAGCACCTTTATTAACATTAATATACCCAATTAAAAATGTGAATATTTGGAATTTCCTGTCGTAGTGTAAGCGGCCATGACACCTATTCATGTGACGTCACAGGTTCGGATAATGTTAGTTGAATAAATAACATGTATCTGACTCTTCCCAACATCGTGCCCGTTTGGTTATATTTTAATATAAGATCAACTGCAATACAATGTTTATAATCGTATATCGTTTTTTTTCCTTAATATTCCCATCCAATGTTACATTTTCATAAAACAATGAGTTTATTTGTATCGGGAGGGGGGAGGGTCTACGTATAATTTCATCTTAGAGAATTTCATGTTTTACGTGATTGGCCGTATAGTTTAAATAACTGTCAGTTTTAACTCATTTTATGCGTACACGTGCTTTTCTTTTTCTTTTTTTGTCCCCCATGCTGTCGTACTTTCCCGTGTTTTTCGAGGTCACTGGTCGATGTGTTGACAAGGGTAACTACACAAACATTTTGTTCTCATATATTCCCTTTTAATTTCGTTAGTGCAATAAAATGCTTAACATGAAGTCATAATGATTTTGTAAATATCAAAAGACAAATACACGACGTTCTTTTACGATTTACAAATTTTTTAATGATAAAATTGCAACTGATCAATGCTGACATAATATGCGATACCGGCACTAATACGTCACAGCTCTTTCGGAAGAGCTTTAATTTTAGCTTAGGTATAATCCGAGAATGGATTATGTCCCTTGTCTCCTCACACTGTAGAGCGTTGAAAAATGGCGACCCCCATTGTTTGGTGCAACAGGCAACTTCAATCACCAAATTCTACCTTACGGTATATTATTTTTAACATTCATTAACACAAATGTCTTTTAGTTAATGACATTTAAATATTCACGCTAACTTGTTAAGACCATGGAGTTTTCCCTTAATAGTGATGTTTAGTTGACTGTTGCCAGCACAATCATAGTCCATTTCACTTCGAATTTACATATGACAATCAAAACAAAATACATGACAAATTGTGCATTTGACATTCGACAACAACCAATCAAACATTCATTTCGTTATTTCAAAAGAGTGTGACCATCCTATCAAATGAATTTTGCTGATAATATAATCATGCAATAAAGACATTCAATAAAACATGATCTTGAAAATAATAAAACAAACAATCATCACTATTGTATTAATATATATTTAATAACTTGTTATGTTTATCTGAATATGATAATTTTGTTATTAATTGTTGTGTTATTTTTCCATTACCTTGCAATAATTATTTATTTATTAATTCTGAGGACCTGTGAACTCTATATTTATCAAACATGTCTCTGTGTTTTGTCTAATTATCATTGTATATATGTTCCGTCACTAATCATTACTGCTTTACATGGTAATGAAGATTGATTTGATTGATTGTTGAGAACAAATTCATCAATAATATAACAAATATATAGAAATGAAGGAGAAACCCAGAAACCCAGAAGATGTTGGCAGAAGATACCAAGAGGTAACCTGAAGCCGAAAATCGAAGAACAGACAAAGGACAAACAACGATCTACTTAATACTACACAGAAAACTAATGAAGAACAGACAATGGACAAACAACGATCTACTTAATACTACACAGAAAACTAATGAAGAACAGACAATGGACAAACAACGATCTACTTAATACTACACAGAAAACCAAAGATTGAGAGCAACACCACAAAACACGCGGGTGAACACAGCTGATCTGGATGGGCTGTCAGTCACAGCTCCACTACTGGCACCCGTCCTGTTACTCTTGTTACAAAGCCTGTTATATGCCACACGATTTATGACTTCTACTGCAAGGTTATATGGAGTCGAGAAGGGAAGAATCAGATTAGCCTTTTGTAGTGGCGAATATACACCTACTCTATTTCGAAATCTACACAAGTGGTCTTTAACTTTAACACTCTCCAAACACGTCACACGTGCGGGCTTCCTGTTTTATAATCTGAGAATGCCCATGCAACTGGCATCCCTATCCACCTCCTGGGGATATGCTAGGCAGATCTATCGGTTGAACCATGGAAATAGTACGCAGTATATAAAAACGATTAATATAATTGGTACACATTCTGTTTGACAGACACGAGATATAAACGGACAGCATTTCATGACAAGACAAATGTATTTATTACATTACACAATTTGTTCTTGTACACGTAAATAGCATGTCTTATATACAGGATATAATTTAGCATGTTTCATTCATGTTGAACCAGCATCTTTTACTGTAACATAGATCCAGAAACAACCCACATCCTGATAAAACAGACCATTTATCTCTACATGTTATCAATTCCAAAAACATCGTCACGTGATAATAATAAACACGGAAACACAAACTATGGAAGTCCATGTAAAACCTGCCGTAAAATATAGTCGAGTTACCCGTATAAAATGTTCGATTACACCTTCAAATTGGGAGCAGGACAATAGCCCCCCCCCCCCCACACAATATTTTTTCAGTTTTATTTTTGTGGCTTTATGTTGTTGCATTCTTTATTTGTAGAGTCTCCTTGTGACATGGGTCTGCAGCATGGTTGTGTGTGTTGACATTCGTTATTTGTAGAGTCTCCTTGTGACATGGGTCTGCAGCATGGTTGTGTGTGTCGACATTCTTTATTTGTAGAGTCTCCTTGTGACATGGGTCTGCAGCATGGTTGTGTGTGTTGACATTGCCAACTACTTCTTCACCTCTGACTTTAATTTTGGCATTGCAGCTATTGTGTCATCTCTGTTCACATTCCCAAGATACAACACCATTGGCAAGGTGCTTCTGCTTAACACAGAGGAAACCTTGGTAGCTTAATTTCTGATTAACCCTTTCTGACTCTATGAACTACATGGCACTACTATACTTTCACTTCAAAATACACCATATTTAAGCCAGTTCTAAACTTGTACTGAGCTTGAAATCATTTTTTCTCAAAATTCTTTTTAATTATTAACCTTTGTACTTAGCTTTGACCATTGTTTAATCAAATTCCTTTTTATAATTTTTCTTTGAAGACCAATTTTGTAAGATAATTAAACTTAATTGGAAAATCATTAAACTCTATCTAAAAATAATAAGAGAAAGTTATGTTTATCAAACCTTGTCCAAGCTGTATACTCCTTTTGATGATTAATATACAAAGGAAAAAAATCCAACTTAAAAGTAATTTGAATAATTTAATCTGAGTTTATGCATAATTATTTCTCATTTAAAAAAAAATCTTTTCAAATGAAAAAATAAAAATGAAATAAAAAATTGGGGGATGGGGGGCAATTGACCGGGGGGCTATTGTCCTAGGGAGGCAATTGTCCGGGGGCTATTGTCCTAGACCCCTTCAAATTCTCTTTATATGTGAAATCGTGGTTAATCAAATAGAAATTATACTAATCCCAATGGATCTCATCGGAGAAAATACGAACGATGTTTAAATTCAAACAGGACCCATACAATCTATTAACATATTGATCGAGGAAACCAGAAACAACTTAATCTTTGTCATTTAGGCATTTCAGTGAAATGAGCTGACATCCTACATATAAAGATCGATTCAGACAGATCATGTCTGTCACCAACATGAAAAGGCCAATTTAAGCCATTGAGCCGTTGTCCACTGATGAAAAGATACATTATATTACCACTTAAGCAATCTAAAGATCACTTGTCCAATCAAAAGCTACCAATCACCAAACAAGATTTCAATCTCCATTACTACTGCTGTTAAGTTTTCTTGTTTTGTCAGGTTCTTGTTTATCGACTTACATATTTTGTAGTTAAAATTAATATATTCTTACAATGTTATAATAGTTTACCATTCGTACTTTTATTATTTCTAAAGTTATGATATTAAATATGATATGTTTTATAATCACTAGGGATCGGACTACGTCCTGTGTGGACAAAGTAAAGGTCACACGCCGCCACCCCCTCTGTACTGATCGATTGGTATTATTCTGTAATATATCAAGCTAATCATCCCACTATTGGTTTTGTAATGTAACAAGATAAAAGTGTATATTTCATCTGAACGTAACTGACACTAATCCATGACAAAAATTTTGTTTTTGTTTTGTATTTATTTTGGCAAAACCGACAATTTTAGCATGGTAGTAGTGATCGTTGATGGGCTGTTGCAAGTAATAAGTTCTAATACTATCTAGCATTGGTCTTACTTTGGGCATCAAGACACACATTTTTATTGTTTGTAAATGCGTCATAAATATTGCCACAATAATGCTCAATTGACATTAAACAACAATCAATTGTTTTTTATTTGACATCTCCGACTAGTTTTATCAGTGTTCGATACCCGTAAAACACTGCCGTAGAGAATATGGTTATCTAAGACCATTTTATAAACACCTTCAGCTAATAATTATGTTCTTGTAAGCCCATGATACAATCTTTATTGGAAAATGTTCAGTATGAACAAAATCAAGATAATTTAAAGCTTTAATGCCCATCAATCTTCGTAAAACAGGTCTGAGGATACATAATTGTTGCAGAAACAGTCAGCGTGTGAAATGATGTGGCCTGAATGGAGATAAAAGTAATAAGTAAGTGGGGCTGTGAAATGACTGAATACAAAGTAATCATGCCTTACGACTAACACAACGGACACACAACAATGACTTCGATCCTATTTGTAACTTTCCAATAATAGTATAAACAACAGTTTAAATCATCCTTGGAAGTCACTCTGGATATTACAAAGGTCAAACGTGACGAATTTAAATAGAACCCGTCTTTTATAAATCTAAAAATAAATTTAACTATTTAAAGTATTTTCAAATAAATAGAAAATCACATAAAAAAGAATAAAATGAAAAGCAATAAATACCACACTGTCGGAACAGTTCAATGCCACACTGTCGGAACAGTTCAATACCACACTGTCGGAACAGTTCAATATCACACTGTCGGAACAGTTCAATACCACACTGTCGGAACAGTTCAATACCACACTGTCGGAACCGTTCAATATCACAATGTCGGAACAGTTCAATACCACACTGTCGGAACAGTTCAATACCACACTGCCGGAACAGTTCAATAACACACTGTCGGAACAGTTCAATACCACACTGTCGGGCCAGTTAAATACCACACTGTCGGAACAGTGCAATACCACACTGTCGGAACAGTGCAATACCACACTGTCGGAACAGTTCAATGCCACACTGTCGGACCAGTTCAATACCACAATGTCGGAACAGTTCAATACCACACTGTCGGACCAGTTTAATACCACACTGTCGGAACAGTTCAATATCACACTGTCGGAACAGTTCAATACCACACTATGACAACTTCCCCTTTATGCTTTGAAAGGTACGTTTATAGCCCTTTAACCAGCCCTACTTCCAAATAATTACATTACAAGTAATAAAATTAAAGGCAAGAAAATACGACACTGTTACACGTACATAGAGGAAATATGGATAATAAACACACCGTGTGCTTAAGATATGTTATAGAAATTACGCTATATTTTAATTGTCAATTCACTAAACGAAGCGAGGAGATTTGGGTTCCTAAGAATAGTTTAAAACCGCCACTTTAAAAAAAAAAATTAAATGTCTATACCAAGCCAGGACAGTGAGCGATCATTGGTATCTAGTTTATGACTACTTCAAAGACTTGTCGTTTGTATTGGAACTGTTTTGATGGTGGTATGTTATGTTTTTCATTTAATTATCCATCAACGCCCTATATGCCATAACAATGGCCAGACAAAGAATCAAATTAATTTATCCTAAACCTGATAGAAAATTAATTATACCTTTCTTAAAACACGATAACCAACAACTTGTGAACATCAAAGTGTAATAATCTGGCAAACACAAAACAGATGAAAGGAAGAATGTCGAGTCCTTGTCTGGAAAATGTCAGTTTTCAAATTGATAGAGAAAAAAATTATTCGTTGATAAATAAAAAGTACATATTTCCCTCCACTCAATTCCCTATGTTTCATCCATATGTTGGGAACTGAAAAACGTTTTGTAAATAATACTGAAAATGATACATGATGAATATACATAGATCAGATGTATAATAATTTTTATATTTGCTCAATGTCAAATTTGGCTTTCTGTTCAATACTCAATTAAATTTAATTTAATAGTCTTCTCACAAAATGTCAGGCTGTGACAGTACCAACCATATTAAAAATGCTTGAGACAAATATAAACCAAAAGCAAAAAACAAAATCGACAAAGGAAGAAGAAAGGACAAGAAAACTATTTATCAGCATAAAACAAGGATGATAGTTAAACTCTATCTCAGGTTCTTGAATGTTTGGTATTTTAAATGTTGTATGTTCTTTGTGTTTTATGTTTAAGCTATAGAAATGATCAATTAGTTTCATTCTTATAGAAAGGGTCGATACATTTCCATTTCCCTTAATAAATTAACGAGTTGTAACCTCTTATTTCGAGTTTAGTATTGTCGGTCTTTTTCATATAGATATATTTTGATATAAACATGATAGATATTGTAACAATAATATATGTTGTGGAACTTACCTGACCTCTGTCAGTGATGTTCGAACTCATATAAATGGAAAAAGACATTTAAATGCCAAACATTACCAGCAAAAAAACCTAAGACATTGTGATTTATTTTGAAAATGAAAAAAAATATACCTCTGATTATCAGGTGCACCTTTTTGGTTTGTGGTGGATTTGTGGTAACTTTACAGGTATATGTCCCCGCATCCCTAGGCTTGGCATGTCTTATATACAGATTCCAGTCCCTTAAATAGGGTTGTTCAACAGAAATACGAGCATCAGCTGTAATACGTTCTCTACCATATGTTAATGTCGTACCCGAGGGTCCAATCCATATCACCTGTAATAGTAATATTATAGATTATCTTAATCATTTCTTCATTATCATTATATAATTTTATCTTTATTCAATATGTACTATGGTCGTTTAACATCGTATCGGTCTTATTCGTGGAGGAAATCACAGAACCGGGTACAGGACGCGTGATAGTCATTGATGCCATAAGTCGAAGAAAACCTAACATTTCTATACAATCGTGACAACAGAGTCCCCGTAAAGTTAGTCATGTAATGATGAAATATGGGAATATCTCTCCTAGCAACCAAATTTGAACATACCGCGAAATTATCTTTAATACTTAAAAGCAGAAACCTACCGCTTCACGATCAACTCAGAAATCTAACAACAGAACACGTGACAACACGTTCTAATTTACACGTAAGATATCCTAACTGAATGAAATTAATTATATGTATAAATTGATCGCGTTATGGATGTACATTCATTATGATCATGTTGCGAAGTGTCTCTTATTGGTATTATCTAAAATTGTACATGTATTTAAACAAGCATTCATGAAAGCGTCGGAATTACAGACGGCTCTCGTGGTAGTAAACAAAGCTATATGACATTATTTGCACTTATTAATATGGATTCTAGAGACTCATAAGGTACAATGCATATGAGTAAGGCTTCAATAATCGTCGGTAACCCATGACCGATAACGCCCCGATACTCTCAACCGATGGGTAACGACGATGGTTTCAGCATGCAATGTATTTAACAAGGCTATAATTGCGAAACGCTTTTTGAAATAGTTTATAAACGTCTAAAATAGTCAATGTTGTATTCTAAAGTGGAGTAAATCGAGAGAAAAACAAATAAGAATGAATGATGTATTTGTTAGTGAATGTACCGTGAAGTGGGCACACTTATCGTTCTGATTTAACTTCCTCTTTGCAGATTTGAGATATATATACAGTGGAACCTGTGCAATCCGACACCCGACAAAACCTTATGGTCCCAAAGTAGTTCTGTTAACATAAGTAAAACTTGAGTATTCCGACACATTTCTCTGGTCCCATGGTGTGTCGGATTAGACAGGTTCCACTGTATATATATATATACGAGACAAGGTAACACTACGACTATTGAAGCTCTTTTTGAATAAGGAGTGGATGTAGTCGAGTGGTCTAGGGCGCTAGACGTAAGGCTAAGCGAATGGTGCTGCAGTGTATCAATGGTTCAAATCCCGTCGAGGGAAGAACAAAAATTTGACAGCTTTAAAAATCGAATTATAACACTGTTTGGTTTAATTTTCAGACGTATATTTAATATTTAGTATTAACCTAGTATCCTTAGCAACTTTGAGATCCAGTGGGACAGATACATTGTATAGTTGTCACTTGCTTAGACGTTTGTATAATATACTTTATTTCCCGTGACTGCCCGTGACTGTATAATGAATTCATTCATTATCCTATACAATATATTAAAAATTGCTGAGTTAGATTGCTGTCAAATTATAATATTAAGTATATATATACCATCTACACACGCTTATACACATGTCTTACGTCTATCCCTAGATTAAATCTTACGAGACAAGGTAACACTACGACTATTGAAGCTCTTTTTGAATAAGGAGTGGATGTAGTCGAGTGGTCTAGGGCGCTGGACGTAAGGCTAAGCGAATGGTGCTGCAGTGCATCAATGGTGTGAGTTCAAATCCCGTCGAGGGAAGAACAAAAATTTGACAGCTTTAAAAATCTAATTCTAACACTGTTTGGTTTAATTTTCAGACGTATATATATTATATATATATATCTGCACATTTTAATCGGCTAGTCTGAATCCATTCATTAACTACAACACTTGTAAAACGTTACGAATTGTTGCAAATTTTAAAACATTTGATCCTTCATGAAAATTGAAATTTGTGTACTTTAGATTTAATATGGCACCAAATATATAACTCTTTTTATATACAGTAACATCTTTTTCTGTCTGGGCATTTTCCCGTCCATGTCTTTTGACATCATATTTACCGACAAATTATATACTTCATTTTAAGATCATTTTTAATCAGCTATTAGTTGACAAGAACTTAGTAGACGTTGCTAGTCTGCTTCCTTGCTCCCAAAAACTTTTAAATTAATTGCTTTTCCAGTATTTGAATCTGATCGTACCTGGTGAAGGTCAGAAATATGTCGTGTACATTCAATTATATATCCACATTTTTATTGATTCTGTTTTCTCAAGTAGTTTTCCTTTTACGGTAACAAATTCTTGGAAAAGTATGATTTAATTGGTGTTCTTTCTGAAATCAGCAGTTTTTGTGAGATAAACACGAGTGGGCAAGCAATAACGGAGAAAATATTGTTCAACTAGATATCGCGAACCGTGCATATGATAAAAATGTACAAACTTAAAAAAAATCACTTATATACACAAAATACTTTCCGTAACAAATTAAATTATTTACCTTTGCCGCGTCTCCTAGGTTACTGACTTGGCACGAGAGGACGGCCGCAGTCCCAGATGTCAGAGCTATGTTGTGATAGGAAGTGTCGAGAATTGGTTGTCCCCATGTGTGCTGTACTATAATAACAAACAGAAAAATACGGTACATGTGCGTGTAACTAAAATATAATATCTCCATCTTTACAAAAATCTAATTCTGGTGCTTCTATTTATTCTTCAGTATCTTAGACAGTTAAAATGTAGACTGCCAGAAATTGAACATGTATAACATTTATAGTATGTTATTGTATATAGTAATTAAAATTTAAGCGCAATATGGGGAAGGAAGTTCAATATCATATTTCATAAGCTATAGATAAGATCTTCTACCTAGATATTTTTAAATACAGGAACAATTAATTTACATATAGGCAGATTCTGTGACTCATTTCTTATATATTACCCAATTAAAGGCAGGACAAATCTATATGTTTCAATTTCACAGTTTATGGTACTGAGTGGAAAATTAAATTAAACACGTGTTAAAGATGTTTTGTTTTGATTTATTATAATGTTTCAGATGTTCAAAGATAAACGATGCAAAACCAGATAAAATAAAGTAGGAAAATTACAATAAGAACCTATATGAAATTCTTGTTTCGTTTAATCTGACAAAATTGTTTTTATCGTCCACTTTTTGGAATTTCAACAATTTTGTTCTACATAAATACCATCATTGTATTTTGTATACCAACATTTAAATGAAATGCAAATATCTTGTGGACCGACTATAAGTCACTGTGATGAAAGAATGTCCTCATTGATTTAATATATTATGCTTCTATGAGATTACATTTTTTTTTTCATTTTAGATTTAGTAATGTGATATTTGTAATTTCATTTATATGATCAAGTTTATTGGTAGAATCGTATGAAAGAAAGACTAGTAGGAAATTGGGATTGGAAAAAAGATTATCTAAAAAATATCGAGCATATTTTCGGCACTCAATAATTGTATGCTCCGGTTTGGCTTCTTGATAACGACTGGATGACTTTTGTTTAACGTCTGGCGTCAGTTATTATTTAGTTATGAAAAATACTGAATAGAGAAACTGAGTTGCTAATAATCACTTACAGGTAGATTATGGATAAGAGGACCACAAGAGACTGCATCGGTTAGCTAGCTATCAATCATACAAATTGGCAAATTATTTTGTAGTAGGTAAGATGTAACGTTTTTTAATCTTCACATAATGTTCTTTGTCAAAAACGAGTTCCTGTGGTGACGGCCATCTTAGATTTCCGATTCTTATAAAACAAAATCTAGCAATATAAGGAACCATCCAATAACCATTGTGGTGCAGTTTGGCATCAATCACGTTGTAGTTTATAAGAAAATGATTCTATTCATTTTCTCTATATCGTCCAATGTTAAGTGTTGTGGTGGCTGCCATCATGGATTTCCGATCTACATTGTATTTAAAACTTTGCAAGTCACCACCCAATGAATATTCATGTACAGTTTTGAAATCAATCATATTAATACTTTCTAAGGTACAGTCGTCATTCATTTTACCATAGAACTCTATATAGAAAAATGCGATAGGTGTCTTCTTGGTTTTTCGATCGGCACTAAATAGTGCAGGACCATCTGATAAACATCTATACAACACCATAATAAAATCTGCCCTGTGGTTTCTGAGAAGAATGTGTTTTTAAATTTTATTATATCAATACACGTTATTGGCCGTGGCAGCCTTGTAAAATTCTCAGATGTGAGCTAACGAAACGAAATATGTATATTTTAGAATATTATACTTTACATTTTTATTTTCCCTATTTGTCTTTGTTAGCGCAGCCAGTCAATATTTTAGTATATGGACCGGTCAATATTTTAGTATATAGACCAGGCCCGATCAATATAACGTTTTATTCCGGATTTTGTCCGAACTGGTTTTTGTTTTAGATATGCAATAACAAAAACATGTTGTCTGACAGATTTGCATGTATTGAGTATAATATAACAAATAGTTCATGGCACTTCAGGCCAAATGGCAGTTTATGGACCGGTCTGTCACCCACAAAATAGTATATGGACCTCAGCTTCGCTTCGGTCCATATAATATTTTGTGGGTGACATCCCGGTCCATAAACTACCATATGGCCCTTAGTGCCATGAACTATTTGTTTAATAAAATACTCCAAGTGGCTCGCAAACGACATGTATATATATGTTCATGGTGAAACAAAATGTCATGTAAACACGCAAACAATCGCCGATACTGTATGCAACATTATTCCAAGGAATTTGAAGTCAAATTTGAATGAATAATATGTATAGTCTTTAAAATGAAAATGGTAAATTACGTTCAGTCAGAACTAGATGCCTATTATACAACCTAATTTGATTTAATGGCAAGTCAATACACTGATGTCAGTCAAAAGATGGTCCCGTTGTCAATCTCATCTTATAGAGACGAATAAACTATAATGAAACAAGTATCAGGCAAGCAAGTGATTTCAGATTTTCAGTTAATGTAATTGGAAAAATATACAGTTCCCGCCACGAAGCTGTGTCAAACATCTTTCCCAGCTTACAACGTATTCGATTGAATTGAATAATCTATTGGTCTGTCATACGGATTCTGTTATATTAATTACACGTCCTATGTTCAGCCATTGTTATATCAATCATTGTACAGGAACCGACACCGTATTAATGTATTTGGGCAGTGACATTTTATAAGTACTGAATATATGTATATCAACGGACACCGAGTGCTTGAAAATCACAGCGATCTTGTACAGAGTACCCATACAGTAATCAACACAATGTTTTTTGGAATCATAGTAGCTTTTCTGTCGTATCGGTCGGGTTTAGTCAATCTCGTAGAAATATAAATAGATATTTACTGACTCAATATTGATCCGTAAATTTAATATAACCATTAACAAAATGCATTAAAACCGGAGAAAAAATATGCATGTTAAAATTTTGGAATTTGTTGGACCTTTTTGATAGAAATCGTAAAAGATAGAAATTCATCGACATACTACCTACCACAAGCCCTAAAACCGATCATTTCAACGAAAAGAATGGGGGAAAAACATCAATGCTATATGACTTACTAATATGAATTTCGAAACATGGACACTTGTAATATTATTTTTATAAATAAAATAGCTAATTTGTTTGTTTTGTCCATCATCAATAACCTTAGTATAAAGATGATCATTTTCCAACAAAAACAAAAGAAATAACACACACCTAAAAAATAGATGAACAATGATGTATCAAGCTGGAACTGTCCCTTTTTGTAACTTTTATGCCAAAATCTAATATAATTACACCTTTGTGCACATTGTGACATATTGTTTGCAAATGGTCAGGACACTAGCCCCACAATCAATCCAACCTTTATTCTGTGTTATGGATTTTTTTCTTAAAAATCAGATGGATCGGTCAACTGAAACAAATGTTTTCTATCCACTATGTCTACAAATGGACAACAACGAAGACAGACCAATAACATACATGTAATACGCCCGCAAAAAAGGTTATGGTGTTTAACGCCACTTTCAACAATATTTCAATTATATCGTGGTCCCGCAAAATAGTTATGATCGTATAAAAAGGTTGACTATTAGGTCAAGTTATGGATGTTTCAGCTGTAAACTTCATCGTGACATCAAGTTAATATGATTTGTCCTTAAATACGACAGTTCAACATCAAAAACTACAGTTGTGTTTGTCGTATTGCAAATTGAAATTTTCTTGAAGACAAGAAATACTTGTCAAGTCTTTTATAATATCGGAATTAAATATCAACTTTAGAATGTTTATGCAAGATCAAAGCGGTCTCATATAATTACATCTTGACATTTGCCGTAAGGTGAATCACGTTATCGGAAGTTCAATACAAGTTTTATGCGTTTCTGATACAAATATCTTCTCGTGCAGATTAATCCAATTCTGTGTTTTATTTGCATTTATATCCTTAGCTTCAGTATTGGTAATAAAACTCAAAATTAGTATTTGATTGTTTTGTCAACGGAATGGAAAAACAAGAAATTACCAAACCTAAATTACATTTTGTCATTTCAGAATGATCTACAAACAACGATCTATTTCAGCATTCCTGATTTGATTTATTAAAACCTGATGCCGGTTATTATTGCTGTCCGTCTTACCCAACAGAGGACATTAATGTTAATATAGGAAATATACGTGTAATCAACAATTTACTAATCAAACTATTACATTATATGACTGAAATAACCCACTATGACATGACCACATACATGTATTAATGGGGGACGTTTCTTCTGATCTATCTTAGCATAACAATCAGAAGGGAAAACAAATACCACACTGTCCCAACAGTTCCCAAATCTATACACCTAACACACATAGGCATGATCGCTCACTAGCCTAGCTTGGTGCATGCACTTCAATAAAAAGAGACGGGGCCAAACCTTACCTCTTACATGTATTATAACTTTGATAACTGAAAAGAATAATAAAAAAAAAGTACATACATTCTAAGAAGGAACGTGCAAACCAATTCGGAACACCTTGTCTCTCTCCGGGTAAGAGCTTAATAATATAGGTCTCGGTCTGATATACATTTGTACGTTATGAGTAAAAATCCGAGTTGTATTTTCTGTCCCTTTGCACAGAAATATTGGTCGATATTTTTGTTAATGAAACCCAACATACAATCCCGCATAATGAATACATATATAGCAAGTGTCATCAAAACGATAAGCTGATGATAACCTGATGGTCCACAACCATCTATCATGTTTATAAATGTGTTATTTACATCGAAAAGATACAAAAACAGTGTGTTGATATAACAAAGGTTATTGGTCATTATGTAATGTCTTGTATATTGAAGAGGATGGTTATCATGTTTGTGCTCTTCAGTTTAAGAGGGTGGCTATCATGTTTGGGCTCTTCAGTTTAAGAGGGTGGCTATCATGTTTGGGCTCTTCAGTTTAAGAGGGTGGCTATCATGTTTGGGCTCTTCAGTTTAAGAGGATGGTTATCATGTTTGGGCTCTTCAGTTTAAGAGGGTGGCTATCATGTTTGGGCTCTTCAGTTTAAGAGGATGGCTATCATGCATGGGCTCTTCAGTTTAAGAAG
>MJUT01017197.1:203332-248945 GCA_002080005.1 Gigantidas platifrons | reverse complement strand
TGGTTATCATGTTTGGGCTCTTCAGTTTAAGAGGGTGGCTATCATGTTTGGGCTCTTCAGTTTAAGAGGTTAGCTATCATGTTTGGGCTCTTCAGTTTAAGAGGATGGCTATCATGTTTGTGCTCTTCAGTTTAAGAGGGTGGTTATCATGTTTGGGCTCTTCAGTTTAAGAGGGTGGCTATCATGTTTGGGCTCTTCAGTTTAAGAGGGTGGCTATCATGTTTGGGCTCTTCAGTTTAAGAGGTTAGCTATCATGTTTGGGCTCTTCAGTTTAAGAGGGTGGCTATCATGTTTGGGCTCTTCAGTTTAAGAGGTTAGCTATCATGTTTGGGCTCTTCAGTTTAAGAGGTTAGCTATCATGTTTGGGCTCTTCAGTTTAAGAGGATGGCTATCATGTTTGGGCTCTTCAGTTTAAGAGGGTGGTTATCATGTTTGGGATCTTCAGTTTAAGAGGATGGCTATCATGTTTGGGCTCTTCAGTTTAAGAGGATGGCTATCATGTTTGGGGTCTTCAGTTTAAGAGGTTAGCTATCATGTTTGGGCTCTTCAGTTTAAGAGGTTAGCTATCATGTTTGGGCTCTTTAGTTTAAGAGGATGGCTATCATGTTTGGGCTCTTCAGTTTAAGAGGGTGGTTATCATGTTTGGGCTCTTCAGTTTAAGAGGGTGGTTATCATGTTTGGGCTCTTCAGTTTACTTGCTCCAACGACTTTTATATTGCTTGGATTTTCAATCTTTTGGATATAAATGTACATGATGACGGCTATTAGAGAAACGCGTCGTGACCAATAAATTCAATATCTCTGTTTATATTACTATCACTGAGTCTATACCTCTGCTGGTTAACTATTAGTCCCCCACGGTATGTTCCGCCCACTAGTCTGAGCTTTGGCAAAGACATGATTTATTAGATATATCATTTATTGAAGGTTACAGTTTCTACATAATTTAATTATTAATACAACCAAGGATTCTCTCCCTCATGCAATTGTGACCTTAGCCGAATTTGGCTATCCTGTTGAGGCTCTTAGGTTTACTTATATATAGTTTGGTCTCTGCTTTTAAATTGTAACCCTTGTTTAAATTAATGCGATCAGATCAGAACCGTTTTCACTTCTTCGGTTTTAATTATATAATCAAACATGTTAAATATATATAAATATCTAACAAAATATATGTGTCACCAAAGTTTGTGCTAACATTAGGAAGTACCTTTAGATGTAAGAAAATCGATAAAATTAGATTACGTGAGACATTAGAGGTCACGATCATGTTTATATAAGAAAGTTGTGAATGTATGTCAAGCATAAAATATGTGATAGAGATATGGTTATAGATACATGTAGCACGAAACTTTTCAACCGCATCGGTGGTTCAATAGTTATCTTACTTGCCTAGAGTGCGGTAAAGTGTCCCGCTTTTGTCAAACCGACGATTTTCAAATTTGTAGTTACTGTTATTCTGCTAAGCACACAACACGAAGATGTACGATCAAACTATGATTGGATCGGAATCGGGATAATATGTCCAAGTGGAGCGACATGTCTATCCGTGGACTTGTGTGTCAGTGAATTAGCACACGAACGTTGTATTCAGTACAACTCTTTGATGGCGCGAATCGAACTCATAACTTACGAAGTGTTAGGCACTGTATAGGTAGATGTAAATGGGTGTACTATTCGATCGTGGCCACGGTGATCCCAAACACGAAACAATGTTCTGATAAGTAAATCTTTACTGTCGACATGACCGACGAGTACGAAACAATGTTCTGATAAGTAAATCTTTACTGTCGACATGACCGACGAGTACGAAACAATGTTCTGATAAGTAAATTTTTACTGTCGACATGACCGAAGAGTACGAAACAATGTTCTGATAAGTAAACCTTTACTGTCGACATGACCGGCGAGTACGAAACAATGTTCTGATAAGTAAAGCTTTACTGTCGACATGACCAGCGAGTACGAAACAATATTCTGATAAGTAAAGCTTTATTGTCGACATGACCGGCAAGTACGTGTCCGTAACGTAGCTTAAATTAGTAGCTTATAATGATTACGATTCGTAAAAATATCATTAATCAACCTTAATTCAAGTCGCTTTTCGCAGATCAGGAATGTGTGTATTGCACATATAACATCAAGCCATTCCCGTTCGTGGTTTATTTTATATAGCTACTTACAAAGATTAAACTATACACGTGCAATATGAAGAACATATCCAGTATGAGTATATTATTTAAAGATATGGGTGTGTTCAACCAACATGTTCAATTTTAACAAAACATAATAAAATTTAATAAATGATTTTGGACAAAATATTAATCTACTTTAAATAACTTAATCTAGTTACAATCAATAGCTACGGTACTAAACTAACTGGATTACATTTTAATTAAATATAGGTTTTAATTAAGAATCATATTACAACGACTTGTGCACTTTATTAAATCATATTTCAGTAGAATTTTATTTTTACTGTACGAATCATTTTACATAAGTAGAATTGCCTTTTTTTTTTATTTCCTTTACAACATGAATACTTGTTATCATGATTATTACAAATAAAATGTTTATTTATAGATACACCAATACACATGAATGAACTGTTGATTTCACACATTATTTATAAATGTTTATGTCGATATATATATTGTTTAATTTCCTCATGTTCATTAACACACATATTGCTGAGGCAAGGTTCCAAATATCACCTATGGGGCCGTTGACTTGTAACATTAACAATATGGAATAAAATAAAATATCATAAAAATTAATGGATTGGTCAATTGACATATTACAATTGACGAGAGAAGGTCAACAAACGAACTTCAAGCCAGTCAACATTTAATTTGTCAATGTGTTGTACATTAGATACGACTGCTAATGATGCAGTTTAAGAGCAAAATATTACAATTATTTTCTTCCTCGTTTCACTCCTATGAAAATAATTTTGTTCATAATTAAAATAATGTAATATAAATAAGAATAAAGACAATGTAGGGTTGTGCGTTCGCTACAAGATCGCATAGCATTTATTATAAACGTCATATATATCGACAACATAACCAATTCATTCAGTCTGTCAATTCTGTACCCCTCAAAAGAAATGTAAAATATATAAGAGTAGTTGAAGTTCTAGTAGTATTAATATGGGTGGGTGGACGGGAGACTATAATATCCAAAGCACGAAGTTTTGTCTTATTACAACTTGTAACGAACGTCGCATTAATTGATTATGCCTAAAATTGTCTTTTTATACTAACTGCCAAAGTCGTCCGTGCGGAAAGGAATTCAATACTATAGCTTATCTAATTTGTATATCTATAACGTTTATGTAAACATTATCCGTGAAGAAATATAAATACTAAATGACTGTACGATGTCGACATAGATTCAACGCCCTATTTGATACAGTTGAATCATGATTTGGTACCAGTAATATACTCAATCAAAGACATGGAACCATGAACTAAATTGTTTCCAGTTAGAAAGTGATTTTATAATAGTCTACTGTCACCATTGCGCGTATAAATGGTGTTTATCCTCAACGGAGCAACCCAACAGATGTCGAAACCAGCAATCGGGCTCCAGTATGCTCGAGATAATACTTTCTCACTTTTGAGACAGACAAGTTCCTATTTTTAGCGATGTGAGATTGTCTTAGGTCGCATTTGTTTCTACCCTAAAGGACGTGAACGACTACGCGCGTAGTCGTTTAATTCATTTGTTTCTGCCATTTTAGTGTCAACGATGGCATCGTTGACGTAAACGATGTACGCGCAAAATAGTCGCGTAGTCGTTGAATGTTTGTGATTGAGACTTGTAAACGACGCATTTGTTTCTACATCCGTCGTTTAATAACTACAGACACGTGTATTTTTCGCGCTAAAAATCTTGAAACCTTGCAGAAGATGAACAATGGAGAAATAAATAGTAAGAAATCGTGTCTATTAATTGTTTATTTTAATCTAACACACCGTTTCTGAAATTTTCTATCCTTTTATAATAAAACAAAAAATAAAACCTTTACATTATTATGGTCGTCCTAATTCATGACTACATCTAGCTATGTCTCGATTCTTGGGATATCCCTCCTTTCCGTAAGTATATTGCAAACGTGCATAATAAGCTCATGATCTCCGTCTGCATTGTCGTCCGATCTTCTGAAGATGAAGACGAACTGTCATAAAAAATTGACAAAAATAACACAGCGTTTTGGTCATTCATTTTCCCGCGCTGTGTAAGATGTTTGTTCACCTCGGAGGTGTAGAGCTATTTTTATCTCTTATCTTCAGGTCAGTGAAGGTCATTAAACGACACATTTGTTTCTGGTAGTGTAACGTTTACTAAACGACGCTCATCGTTGACAAAATTGCTGGCAGAAACAAATGCACTCTTATCTTGCACTAGTGCAAGACAAAAAAATCACGTGCGTTTTACCGGCAAATACATGCTGTACAGTTTAAGTCAACTGCCCCCAGTTCTCCATGCTTCACCAATAAAACCACGATTCTATTACATAAGTATTTTTAAATTAATGTATGTATACTATTCTGCTAGCTAATAATTTAACTATCGTGCACCTTTCATGTTTCACGGTGTATGACTTTCAAGTCAATGTTTGTTTACTTTGAGTAAATAATAGAGTGCTCTCCCTTGTTAGTAACTAACGTACCTCCAAATTCAAATATTTTTTCACAGCCACAGGTGTAGTGTTGAGTTACATTTATCATATATTTATTAAATACATTGTATTTTATTATGAAATACATTTAAAATACTGCCAAGACACGGATGAATAAATTGAATATTTACTTCAGCAATGGAAACAAAATTTGCGGGAAAACGCTCGATCGGGAATGTAAACAAAACAATTAGGTAACAGCTGATAAAAGTGAGAAATAAAATCAAACACCGGCAAAAAGTGCAAGACAGGGAAATCTCCGACACCCTCGGGTAAGATTTCAATCGTTCGCTGACTCGGCTAGCCTCGTCAGCGAACGATTGAAATCTTACCCTCGGGTGTCGGAGATTTCCCTGTCTTGCACTTTTGCCGGTGTTAGATTCTATATATCTTTGCGTATAACGCTCTGTGATAGTCCATCGAATGACCCGTTATATCCGTTCAATAACAACAAACAGTAAGTGGAAATAATTGTTAGTCACATGAATATAAATGAAATACCCTTCGATGGACGTTAGGCAATAATCAATCAATCAATATGCTTTAACGTCCGGCTAACAGTATTTAAGCCATAAATCAATCAAGGGATATACATGTAATTGGGTTAGGCGGGGCAACGACTTTTGACTGCCACAAGAAACGTATGGAGAGTCGGGTAGGGACGTAAATTTGAGCCTTTTATCGACTACAATACGCCCACTCTTTTTCTCGTTTCGAAATATACGGAAAAGGTTTTAACGTCCAAGGAGTGTGGCACTCGTAAAACATGCTACCCACTACGGTCAACAGTCAGGTCTTCTGTATATATACAAAATGTAGATTCTCCTTCAGATGCCCGTGGGTTACGATATTTCTCCACTCAAGAGAGTTAAGTTAAAATTTTTAATTTAACTCTCGAGAGTGGAGAAATATCGTAACTCACATGGGCAACTGAAGGAGGATTTGTTTCTCCCATTATTTAACACGATCTTTATTTCAAAAGCCGTCAAACGAGTCAATCGAGTCAAATGCAGGGAAAGGCACGAGACATTTTAATCCTCTAGAGGATTGCAGATTTTTCCACCACTGGTTCAGCGGGGTTAAAACGACGTCATAATGGGAGAAAACCTGATAATCCTTATCCGCCATCCGGGGGCGCGTTGCGTTCTGATATGGGATACATGTATCTCAATTGACTTTCAATAGCAATCAATGAACCATTTATATTGTGTAAAGTCCATGTAACATTTACCCAAAATGTGACACAAATCGTCATCTTTCTACCACACCTTATGATTTCACTTTTGTCATTATAAATACGCACATCTTTCTAGTAATCCACCAGCTCCCTCGTATGGGGGTTTATATTTCATAACTCGAGCTTGCAGTTTGTATTCGTTATCGTCTTCTGAGTATAAACTCAAGGATTTTTAAAGAGTCGTCACATATTGTCCTTCAAACAGTTTTTCGAAATAAAACGCCTTGTTTAAAAGTATGCTGTCACTCGTGTACAGATGACGAAAGACAGACCTATTGTCGATTCTAAAGACAATTGTGTCACGAGATACGAAGATTAAATATATTTTGTATAATGTTCAAGATTAGAGCATTCAATTCGTTATAACAACGTTGTTCGGTCTGTGGAAAATGGAAAACATTTCCATGACAACATCACTTCACTAATAGGAGAGGCTGGGGGTCATAAAACTAGCTTAACCCCGTCACGTTTTACTGAAGAGCATGGATTGGATGTTGGAACTGTTACGACAGTGTGATATTTTTTTGCTTTTCATTTAGGCCTATTTACATGATCTGCTTTTGCATATGCAAAGTAGACGCTACGTTTACACGGTATATTTTCTACATCTGCTTTCAACTAATTAGCATCTTATTTCCCGCCATCAATCATATAAACACGTGTTATCGCAATGGACGATCTAGACATTTTACCTCCGATACTTATAATTATTATGGTTGCTGCCTATCGACAATATTTAAGAAATAAAAGAAAGCGTAGGGCATGCTGGACAAAACAATGGATTTTGAGAAGACAGAAACACGGGGCACATCATGCATTAATAGCAGAATTTTCCCGTGAAGACCGCGAAAGATACAGAAACTTTGTTAAAATGACTCCAGATGATTTCACTGAGATGCTTATGCGTGTATCTCCTTACAATGAGAGAAGCCATGTCACCAGCATTTTTTGTTTTACAGTTGCATGGAATCTATATACATGTATAACTCTTATCTATAATCTTAATTCATGCCATACTCTGATTGGTCGATCCTTATGCTTTTAGCAGACGGTTTTAGAGCAAGTTCTAAATCATCTGCCAGCATATATGCAGTGCATAGCTCCAATTTACACGAACTGTTTTTGCACATTCATGTATGTTCGAAACATAATATGCAAAAGCATATCGTGTAAATAGGCCTTAATTTGATGAAGGTAAGGTTTAATATATAAAGACTGCTTCGTTGATAATCAATGACATCTTTCCAAGACAAAAATCATTAACAACATCATCCTTTTGGAAGTATTTGGTGGCCCGGTTCAAGGCATGTTTTACGGGCATTTTCCATTAATATATTCTTTTATTTGTAGCAATGAAAACATTAACATCCGTCCGGAGACCCAACGAGTACCAATATTTACTGATATATTACTAGTACAATTGGAAAACTTGATTTCGTTATTAATTTTGATTACTTAATGGTCACTAATTGACGTTAACATCAATTAATAAGTTCAAAAGTTATACCAGGGTTCTCCACGGAATAGGTGCATGTGTAACTGTAAAATGAACCCTGGCGTGTAAATCCAACTACTATACGATGACGACGGCTCCTATGTCCATATACGCTGTACTAAGAAAGGAGCATACATGATGGTCCAGTAAAACACATATCATATATACGAATAATAATGTGTCGTAGGTTTGGATACTTGGCTAAATATTTCCTATTTGGATATGTTGTTAGTTTTATAATTTGGATGTTGCCCTATGGGTAGGTATATTTATATTATCACGATATTTTCTTGTTCTAATATTTTGCAAGAATATGACATGGAATTGCTAAGGAAAGATATGACATGTGGTGATATTAAAATGAAAATATAGGACTGCCATGTATCCACGATTTCTATAATACGTTTTGTCAAGGACGTAAATGAGATATATACGGTCCATGCTTTTAATAGTTAAGACCTGACAACCTATTATAGTGGGTTTGATGAAATCTAGTAATCGTAGTACGGTTGAAAAATGTATGCTACGTACAATGAGTGTGGAATATTCTACCAACACGAGTGACACATTCATGGCCCGTCCTTCATGTCCTTAGAGAAAGTTAACAGTGTGTATTTGATTCCCCCCTTAAACTAGTGTATCAACATCTATAGAGGGGGTTATAACTTATACACGGCAGAGGATAAACTTCATGTTTCTATACCCCCGGGTGTAATTGTTTTAGAAGAAAACGCATAGCATGGGGTGTTCCTGTAGTGTAATCTACTAAAGCTACATTTATGTAAACATTGAGGTCAAGCTCTTTATTCTACTAATATATATATAAATAAGTTAAACATACAGCAACCAAAGTAGTTAATGTGTTGTTACTAACGATGTGGAAGTAACCTTATCAGATGCTGATAATATACGTGGTTAATTGAGGTCAGGCAATATCACGTTTTATGTACACTCTTTTATCAGTAACAACGGCCACATGAAAATAGAACCACACCACTACTGTGTAGTATAATATACTTAACTTTACAACTTTTCATTACGATGTGCTCTATTACCCAAAACCTATTATCGTTATTACATTAATTGAATTTTGTAAGGTTAACATTTAGGTTGTATAATATTATACGTGTTTATGTCGTAATAAATAGAAAATCGTTATCTGAAATGTACCTAGAAGGTGAACGTGATTATATTTATTTATATAATTACTTACCTGTCAAAAATAAACACAGCAATGCATTTATCTGCCACATGTCCGTGTTAAATATTGTTTTGTTTAAAATATAACTACATAATTGCTAGTTATTGATTTTCCCATAGAATACACACAACCGACTACTATACCCATTTAAAACTATTGTCACAATATATTGTTTATCAAAATATAACAGTATTTGTTTTATATTTCCGTATGGCCATTTTCTAAACACTGGCAATTCAACGAAAATGTGAAGAAAAAACTTTAATCCATCATGTAATTAACGCTGACATGCAGTACATGTATATTGTATTAGAAAAATATGGCCGATATCATTCCATATGCACTGGGTAGAATACTGTCTTCATAATGAATGGCAATTTAGTCTGATCAATACATGAATAATAGCTAGAATTAGTTAACGTATACAACGAGTTCACTGATTTAAATCATCCGCTATACCGATCGAGACACAGGTCATCGTTGAAAAACAGGAAGGAGTTCCGTAAGACTATAATATTCCTTCCGGTTAGAAGATAGTGTAACACTGCGTCTTTAGAATGTTTACCTGTGTTCCGCTTTAATGAACCATAACAAAAACAACATAATGTAGTGTTTTATCGGTGTCTCAAATCAAGTTGTCACACATGAATATGAATGAATGTATAAATATAATATTTTAAAAACATAATTTTTTTTTATTAACACCTGTTTACATGACGAAAGAAACACCTTCGTTATGCAGTACATTTAAAATGGTGTATCACCAATATATAAAAATCCTCACATTTTCTTTCAATTAATTGTAAATCGCAATATGTAAAAATTGACAGGTTTGTATCAAGGATTTGTATATTATAGAAATCCTTGTTTGTATGTATTTTATTCGCCCCACACCACACAACCAACCGGAAACCCCTAATTCGGGGCGGGGGGGGGGGGGGGGTACCTCCATAAGAGTAAATAGCTATCATTGGTTTACCCTCAATTAGTTTCCTTTGCCGTCAATAAAATATATGCATTTTACATAATGTGAAACCATCATTGTTTGGGAATATCAATTTTTATAAATATAAGTATATGTTTATATCATTTAGGCGTTCACAAATTTAAAAACCCATTTTTATTTATCACAAACAGTAATATTTGTATCAAATTAAACTAGTTATTTCACAGTAAAACTGCATTGCAAATCCCGAACCCAAAACTTAGGTACACAAAAAGACATCTATTGAAGGAATCAGTACTCGTTTACTCGGACCTTTTCAATTCAAATAAAATAAAACTGACCACATCATCCTCGCCGTGTGTTTATTTATTAGAACCAAATGAAACGAAAACAAAAAGATACAAAAAAACATATGCCGCATTCATTGAAATATTATCAGGGAAAAAAATATAAACACGACTCTCGTACAAATTAGTTCACTCGTACTTAAGCATCCAAACATGACTTTATAAAGCAGATATTTATGTTCAAACTATGACATTTACAGTGGTATGGCCTTTATTGACATTTACAAGGTATAGATGGGGAAATTGTCCTATATGACTCACGATATTGTTGATGTCCTGATATTATAACTAACTAGATTATTACTAACCCCATAGCGACACATGTTTATGTACAAGTGGAAAGTCAGTTAAAAAAGTACCGTGGAATTTGTCAAGACATACATCACTTTCTCTGCCACAAATGACCACAGATATGTTTTATTTGTCGTAATTACAATCCGATCGTATCCTCATTCATGACTTATCTTCAGGTTTGTAACACGACAGGTTCCATTAGTGGAACAAGAGCTGTTTACCCTTCCGGTGCACATAATCTTATCCCCGGTTTTTGTGGGAGGGGGTCGTGTTGCTCAATCTTTAGTTTTCTGTGTAGTGTTTAGTACATCAATTTGTGTACTGTTTTATGTCTGTCCTTAGATATACATCTTTGGTATCTTTACAATTTTCTTTACACCAGTTGAGTTGTGGCAACCTCGTGTTTACAAAGTGCAAATTTCATTACAAGAAACACCGTTCTTAACTTAATTCATGAACATGTACGAAATAAACTATGCATAGTTTTCTTATTCCTAATTTATAGTATGTATATATTTTGTATATTATTTGCATGTTTTTATATTGTACATTTATATTTTATGGTGTTTAACGCCACAATCAACAAACATCTACATTAAGTTGTGATGAAGACATAATATGGTAGTAAAATTATATATCGAAAACACATTTTTATTAAATTTTTCTTGAGACAAGATTTTCTACCACATTATTGTGTTATGCCGTAAGACATGTATGCAAAATATTCTTATGATCAAAGCATAATAATACATGATTTTTCTAATACAATTTTCTGCATCGATAACATTCAACATTTTTTATCCAGGAACATCCTTATTGAACAAATTGATTACAACATACTTACGAGAAAACAAAGAGAAAAATAACCATGACGATCTAACAATTCTCATATTGTAAAGATGTCTACAGTTTGTTAAGCTACAAAGTTAAATGAAAGTGGGAGAGTTAAATTTGAAATTAATATGGGATCAGCAAGAAAAAGGTTACATGACTGATAGGATTTCGGAAAATTAATAATACGATGGGAATTAAATACCAGTAAAGTTCTAAAAGTACAGATTTATGATCAAACTTTGCATGGCTTTGATGAAATATTTAATTCTGAAAGCTAACTAATTTTAAAATTGATGCATTCTATGCAATATTGGCAATAAAGAAGCATGTAATGGTTGTAAATAGAACACAAGAGAACATTAGAAACGTTGTTTGTTTTGTTGGTTATTAGTACTAGTGTTAACATCTTGTTCATCAATTCTTCTGCTATATCATGACTACCAGATATATTGAGTGAGCAAAGCCCACTACAGGTATAATAAGCTGACAAGTGAGACACCCGGCCTTTTTTCATCAATTCGTCTGCTATATCATGACTACCAGATATATTGAGTGAGCAAAGCCCACTACAGGTATAATAAGCTGACAAGTGAGACACCCGGCCTTTGGGTAGGTTTCTAGAAACCTTAACGTGTGACGTAATTGTCGGGGCTGAAACGCATAACAGTTGGTGTTAAACTTGTGATTAGAAGTCGGGTAATGATCGAAGTCACTCGGACACCCAGACCTTTTTAACGGTTACAGTAAAAGACAGTGACATTATAGTGTTGTCTTTACTGCTTGTCATATCACAGTATAAATATCTCCTGTTAGTTGATTGATGGTTTTAAGTCTTATAGTAAATATTCTATGCATATAAAGATATGAGGGAGGAATGTGATAACCTGGTAAACAACTTCTGACTGCCACTAATACAAATGGATGAACGATTTATCCCTTTGAAGCCGCTACTATGGGTCTACTCTTTATCGAAATTTACAAAGGCGGTCCTTGACGTTCAGAGATATGCTGCAGCTCTTTAGATTTATCCATAAGAACTGCCCCCATTACACAGTGTGTACATTGTATGTTTGAATGGCTCGATTTAGATACATATATAGTAATTACGGAAATTTAAAGAAGTTCTGTAATAAATTTATTAATTGGCATTCCTTATTAAATTCAGGTTAAGTGAAATATATTAGTCTGCAAAATAGTATATGGATAATATGGTATCCAATATATATTAGCTACCATATTTCATGTGGTTCCAAGTCTACATCGATTATGTTAATAATAACAACAATTACATCAGTGGGAAGATATACATTATTAATATTTATTAATCCTTGTACTTCTGGTCGTATTCTGTGTACATGACCTAGATATTCAATACATATAGCTAATTATTGTCGTCTCCTCCGAGAGTTTACATAAATAATTCTAGTGATTTTAGTACAATATTATTGAAAAGAGATATTTCTTTTGTTTAATCAACGTAGCTACACGATTACCGTGTTGCCCGACTATCATGAACCTAACACTGATTGGACGATAAATTCAATATGCCACAAATTATATGTATACCATATTGTTAATTCTGCTGTCCATTAAAGTTGTACGCGACGACTTTTTGTCATCATAAACAAACTAAACTGGGGTATAGCGAACAAAATTGACATACGATACAATGTATAAATACTAATATAATATTCTCTTAACAACACCTCTATAGATGTTCAGGCGCCAACGTAATCGTGACTGGTACTACCCAAGACAGTCTTTGTTGTCGATGTCAATGAGTAAACGATTTGCACGCACCGGCCGAAGACTTGCATTATGAAGCCTCCCACGATATGTTTATGCGATAACCCGTCTGCCTTGAACAACATTCGTCGAAACTGTGACTGGAAGAATTCAATGACGAAGACGAATAAACTAGTCTTCAGTTGAAGATGTGATCATTGGTCTCCTAATACGACGTATTTTGTTACCACTATGCTGAAACCGCTGTTGGTGGTGGTACAAGGAATACACTCCGAACATGCACCAGGCACATTCTGACAAATCTTTGTGTTAGTGTAAACTTTCTAATGACTTTACAGGTTTTTGTAATGTTGTGTGCAATATAAATTGCACGTGTAAACACTGTCAAATCACACAAGTTGGCACAAGTTTAAAAGATAATAAAGAAACATAAATTATTCAATTTATTTGTAAAAATAAACGAGGATCTTTTCTTTTGTGTGCTAGTATATACATCCAAGTTTTAAACAGTGGACACCCCCACACTAAAAGTTTGTTCATGATGATGGTGACGAAGATAAGGGATTGGATATTGCGTGACAAAGATATATATATATATATACCATTATTTTAGTTAATTAATGTTGTCATCATGACATTGTTTTATAGGTGCAGATTCATAAAAATAAATACAAACAATATTCCAAAACATTTATCAAATTAATGAAATAATACTACATGTGAAAACCGGATAAACACAGACTGAAAAATGTACGAAATCAACACTGACACATGTAAATAATGTGGTTTATAATAAGTACATTTGCCCTATAGTAGGCGACACTTGCAATTTAGTTTACATTATTTATTCAGCTGCCAAAATAAATTGCTTGGATAGGAGCATCTTAGACATGTCCATTGTAAACTCGTACACTAAAATACCAAAGGAACATACATGTACTTGCAATAAGATAAAGAGTACTATTTAGTACATGTATACTTCATGTAGATCGTTGTCTTCGTTGAATTATGTCACCATCATTTTACATTAGTCAACTCTTATTCGTTAGGAGCAAACTGCCAATTTACTTTAAGGTTTATGTACTTTTTACGAAAAATATTTATATTGTAAAACATGTTCTCGTAAATATAGCTAAATACAGCTCGCGTGGTGCAACACAACAGTCATTCCATGAATGTACCAGAAAAGGAAGCGGTAATGTACCAGGAAAGGAAGCGGTCAAGTATTGTCACTGTTAGATGTATCTAGTTTGCCTCTTTCTATAATTGTGCTGTTGAATTGTGGAACTGGTCCAACAGTGTGGTATTTTTTTTTAATTTTATTTAAGGAATATTTTTAAACTTTGAACAGGTTATACGATATAACCTGGTTTGGGACACCTGCATATGGAGTATATATCTCTCAGTTGATACGATATTCCAGAGCTTGTGATTCCTATCAGGATTTCCGTGATAGAGGGTTGCTGCTAACAAGGAAGCTACTGAACCAAGGGTTCCTATTGGTTAAGTTGAAGTCATCATTTAGAAAGTTTTACGGTCGCCACCATGACTTGGTTGGCCGTTATGGAATATTTGTCACAAATGATCATGTGTAAAGCAAAATTATGTCCTGTGAAATTAAGTCCACCAGGACAATATTTCATGATTATATTGTCATGGAATTTTGTCTTATCTATGATATTTTGTCCTTTATCTGGACAGTATAATGTCATGTTATGGACAATATATCATAGTGAAACTGTGTCCTAACAAAAGGAGACAATTCTAATTAAAAACATGGACATTATTTCATGACTGATTGTTATGAAATTTTGTACAATAAAGGGAAATAATGAAATAGTCTTTCAAGTGGTTTTTTTTTTTATAATTGATAATAATATAAACATAAGATATAGATAACTTAGAAAATTTTAAAAACTTTGCCAACCTAGTAGTTAATATGAATATTGTTATTAAATTTTCTGTTTTTGTATAAATTTATGTATTTCTGGAATATATATGTATTTGTCTTGGGTTGGGCAATTTGACAATGGTTGTTAATATATTTCAAATTGAATCAAATATAGTGTAATAAATCTCATTTCTATGACAAAGAAAGCTCTTATATTTTGAAGTAAAGTATAGTATAAATATGTGAAGCATAAAAATATCATATATCAAGTGGATGTCGTACATTATTTCACAGTTAAATAATGTCCAGTAAGAATGGACAATATCTCATGATGGAGGACACAATTTCATTATGAAATAATGTCCATGGATAATATTTCATATGATATTTTGTCTGGAGGACATTATTTCATGGAGGACACTATTTTATGTTACATATGGATATGTTTCACATGTGAACACTTCCCGGCCCTTTCCTCATTCATGATTTATCACCGGGTTTGTAACTAGATTAACACGACAGGTGTCACTAGTTGAACAGGAACTGCTTACCCTTCCGGAGCACCTGAGTTCATCCCCGGATTTTAGTGGGGTTGGTGCTGCTCGATCAAAGCAACATCGTGTTTATTGTCGTTCCATCGATGACATTGGCATTGGCTACCGAGTTTTTTAGGATGATTAACAGTTCCAGTGTCCCCCTTCAATATAAGAAGAGTATGAAGATACCAAAGGGGTAATCAGAATCCGTATCTCGAAGGACAGACAGCACAATGTACAAAGAAAAAGTACAAAAGGACAAAAAACGATCTACAAAACATACACATAAAACTAAAGGTCTAAAAACAAGAACCCCACTAAAAAAACGGGGATGAACTCAGGTGCTCCGGAAGGGTAGCAGTTCTTGCTCCACTATTCGCACCCGTTAATCTAATTACAAACCCGGTGATAACATATCCCATGATATTAATTATATATTGTTGAAAGTAGCTTTAAGCACACCCATCATAAAGTGAGCATATATAATAATTTAAATAAAACAAAACTGAAAAACACAAAAGTGTTATTCATATAACATTCAATGAAATAAGATTATTATTTGAAATGGAACTCTGATGTGTATATTAAGAAATACTGCTTAGTCTGAAATTCCTGTTGTACAAAATGGTAATTAGATAGAAATTGCAAATTAAACTTTCCATCTTGTTTGGTCGTGTTCCATCGATATCAATTTCCACCAGTAGTACAAGAAATACTGTAGATGTCATACATTTACATATAAATAGATTCATTCTCAGTATAAAGACAAAAACTCAATCTGAAGTATGCAGAAGTCTCTCGGGGCTTTTAGAAGGCTTTCGGTTCAGTTGGTATATATAAAGAAAAAATGTAAAAAGTGTGTTGACTGAAGGGGCTACAATTATAGAATTTTATATATATATTCGAAAACTTGTTGTGTAACGATCTGTGTTGAAGATATAACCACTTTAACAAGCAAAAAATAAATCGACCGGTAGGTAAGATAATAGCAGTGGGATGATCATATGCATTTATGTTTTATTACCAAGATTAACTAGATTGAAAAATGACTTACATTTGGAAACCACAATTTAGTACAGTTTGATTTACATATGATTTTTACAGCGTATATAATTACTTCTATTACTTGCTAATTTTACTAAATAAAGGAATATGTGTTCTAGCTGATGAATTATTTAACCCCTAATATATTTATTTTTTATTAGTTTTAATAATATATACTTCGCTTCTTTATTATTTAGAGTTTAGATATTCTGTACATATTTTAGTGATAATGTTAATGAAATACTATCCAGTGTTTTTCCCTTTACACTTCATTCTCATTGGTCAGTTTTATCATGTACATTTTTTGTGTACTTTAGGCGAAAAACTTTCCGTTATTTCTTTTATTACTGAGATTATTGAACTTTTTGATATTTTTGGTTGATAATGTATGTGTGAAGGAAATTCTTCCTCACTTATCACACATATCGAGTACACTTCGTCATGAGCGGAGTTCGAACTCAGAACTTTAGTGATGATAGACACTGATTGCATAGGTAGTTGTAAATCCAACTACAATCCGATCACGACTGCCGCTGACAACACTAGGCGTACATCATCTGATGTTTGAAGTTTCGGTTAGTTTACAAATATACCTGTCTTGCATGGAGTGAGCACCTTCTGCATCATGATATGGTCAATTTTGTTAACTTTTCTTTTGCAAAATACATATTTCTTAGGCGATAAATTCAGGTTGACTGCTTTGATTCTATCAAACTAGTTGAAGTTTGTGTAACTGCTCTTCATATGTTTTTCCGATGATAATTACATCATCAATGCATACGCAGTAAATGTTTGTGTTGAGGCCTGCTAGGACGTTCTGCATTAGTTGCTGATTCGTTAACACAAAAGGCATGCAATTGTACCTGTAAAATACTGAAAAGTCCAACCGACAACGATGTTCCTACTTTGTGAGCCTCCAAAATGTGTTGTCAGTAGTCCAATTTCATGTCGAACACGGAGAAGAAATAATTATGCGATGCGTTGAAGTGTGTACCTGTCTTTTTTTTTTTCGCGTTCCTGTTCATTATAAGATAATCGACACACATCCGAAGGCGGATGGCTTTCCTTTTTAACCAATACCAGGTTTGATGTCCATAGCGAGGTGAAGACCTGGTAATATCAATATCTAGACGTTGCTGTATTTAAACTTTTACTACATGGCAGACGATATTCTATGGTATCACTGTTTAAATATTTTATCCTCCAGTAAATCAATTATATTTTGAACTATGTTGTTATGTTCTATATTCGTCGCTTTTGCAGAAGATATAACGATACTCCAGTCTAAGATATGTTCTGTTTTACAATTCGTTATAAAACAAGTCACTCTTGGTAATTTCTATTTTGTATAACAGTGATGTTTCAAAATGCTGATTATGGAATATGTTGGTTATAATTATTGTCAGTTTCAGTATTTGATGAAATTGTTGGTGTTGTCAGGTGTTTTGATGTTTACCTCAATATATCCAGAGTATGATACTTGACTGCCCAGTACATTCCATGTCCACAATTTATTTTATGGTTTTCAATGTTAGACTACAGGCGAGCTTTTGTGGATAAAATGACTCGCTAACACTGTAGAAGCTGTATCAAGAAGCGATGCCGTTTCCATTCTCTCTAATATCACTGTTATCCTGGTGGTATTCTAACTAAGTTGTTCTTGATACACGAATCATCAGCTTTCTGCTAAAAACTAGTACCAACACCTCGACATAGGCTTCTCTCAATTAATACATCTCCTTGAGTGATCTAGGGTTACAGCACTTCATCTCTTGGTATCCATGCTGTCTTACGGTTGGCTTCGAATGCTTGTATGGTACCGATATGGCTATGGCTTGACCTATAATGTCTTCATTCATGGCGGCAACTCCAACTAATGACATCTTAATCGATGCGCTGTATGCCATTGTCTAGTAAAGCTTCCTCTGTTTTGTCCACATTACCACCGATGCTATCTAGTTTGTGGAGGGTGTCTTTAGTTGTATCTTCTGGTCGGACAATGAAGGTATGTTGTATATATCCTACAGTGTAAAAAAAAGCCAAACGCAACTGCCAAAATGTTACAAAGGAGCAGAAACATACCTCATTCTACTCGATTTTGATGGTGTCTTTTTATAATATAACCGTTTTTTACCGTTGCTTAACATGAATTGGGTACAAGACAAATTATATCTTGGTTAGTGACTGTATATAACAAAAATATCCAGTCAATAAACTTGTACTGCTCAAATAAAACAAGTGTCGGTAATGGTCATGTGTAAAACCACTAATGTAAACACCGAACATGTTTCTTGTTATGGTTTACTGGAAGTGTTTGGGGTTTTTCCTTCACTATCACGAGTAACTCACCCCTTGTCGTTTAAAGAATATGTATATTTGATTCGGCCAAAGGGAGATACGTCATTGGTATGGGATTCAACACAAGGCGATAAATATCAATATTTACGGATTGTTTGATTATTTGTTGCAACCCAAAAGTTCCAACGTTAACACATAAAGAACTTCGCGAGAAGTATAATATTGGACGTACAGCAGTGTCTGACATGTTACAAATGAAGGACTATTATGCCCATCACTACACCGTCAATTATTTATGAAATAAGAAAATGCCTACGTTTTCGTCAAAATACGCGGAACCAAATGGTCTATTGTTTAAATGGTTTCAACAGGATAGAGTAAAACATTCCTTCTAGCGGTCCAATTTTACAGGAAATGTTCTTGCACTTCTCAAAGGAGTTAGAACTCAGATTTCAAGACCTCTAACAGATGGCTTGACAGTTGGAAAAATAGATTTTCAATTGCACATTGTAAAGTTTGTGATGAAAGCGATGACGTGAATATAGATACTGTAAACGATTTCCAGTATCAAGATTAGAAGCCACATGATATTTTCAACTGTGACGAAACTAGCTCTTTCCGATAAAACCCTAGCATAAAAGAAATTTGCATGCAAGGGTGGAAAATAGCAAAAGAAAGAGTGACTGTAAAGTTATGTTGTAGTGCATCAGGTGAAAAACTAAAACAAATTTTTATTGGCAAGGCGAATAATCCTAAGTGTTTTAACAACATCAACGTTACAAATCTTCCTGTACTTTGGCGGTTGATAATGACCGAAACATCATACCTAGAATGGATACCAAGATTAAATAAATTATGAGATCAAAGAAAACATAATTTTGTTCTTAGATAATGCAACACCACATGCTAACGAACTCCATCTAAGCAATGTGACGTTTTATGTCAGCTAACTGTAACCTACCAAACACATATTTGTCTTAGCCGCCATAAATTGGATAAAGAAATCATGGAATTACAAATGCATCAACAATTCGGTTGTTTCGAATCATGTCAATTCCGACCACGTTCCGTCTTTTTCGTGTCTTGACCTCTGAACAAATCGGCAGGCGACTTCCGGTGTTTACGTTATTACTGTGACAACGTCAGCATATTATAGTCGTAGATGCGGTAGATTATAAGTAACTGTAATATAGAGACGTCAAGGAGACCGCTGAATAAATACTGGTGTCCGGTACCTCACTGTCTGTGTGATATCAGAAATATCTACATAAAGGCAATCGTTTTCCTTTGATGCTGACAACCGCAAATAAAGAAAGAAAGCAAATTTAATTTTAAAGAAGTAATTGTCTCTGCATTTGAAGTTCTTGATACAAATAAAATAATTTAATTGATATCTGTCTTTTACAGAAAATGTTAAGATTTTTTTTAAGTTGAGGATCGAACGTTAAAACGGCACATATCGATTGGAGTTTTTGTTGTGTACATTGACACCGGAAGTTCAATGCAGAATATTCCAACGAAATCACGTGATCTGGCGGACGAAAATAACAAATTTTTGTCGGAATGGAAATGATTCGAAACAACCGAATTGTGAAATGTTTCTGTGAAGTAGGTTTCCCCACTGGTAACCTCGATGCTAATGATGGTACACCGAAGACGACCCAGATGATGACATTCCACTCATTAACTTGCAAAAACATTTCCTTCGAAAATTTAGACGAAATAACTGATATTGAAAATACACTCCCCAAAGAACAGAAGAGGCATATGACGGAGACTGGTAAAAACAATGTTGGAAACTATTAAGGATAAAGAAAATCTTTGTGGTGCATGTACAGAGTACGAATACGACGAGAACGACGAACCGTTATAAGAGGGTAAAGCAAATCACACATACGAAACCTGGCTAGAAATTATTATAGGTAGCAATGCAATTCGCACTGGTGGAAGGCAAGGATATATAGATCCCATTCAAAATTTAATAACTACGACTGAAAAAAAATATTGTGCAACAAAAACTATCAAATTTTGATAACTTCATGGAACAAATTTAGCTAGCATATATTTATTTGTTGTAAATAATTTATTGTGACATATTAAATGGATGTTCTTCTACATTGTATATCAATAATCATGCCTTTACATAGTTGTGTAGTAAAAAAAACACCTAAAGTTATGAAGTATGCACATTTGCAGTTTCGTCTTTGCATACTTTTGAAAACCTGAGTTTTCTGACATTCTGTACAATATGATATATTTTTATGGTCCCTTAGTGTGTCGGATTAGACATGTTCCACTGTATAATGAAAGTCGTATCCATTTTTAACGTGTTGTATATATTGTATAATAGAATAATAGCAGTATTCCGCCTTTTTATTATGCTTTTATAATCTTCAGCCGAAACAACTTCAAAACAAAATCGTTTCTGCTGGTAATTTTTTCTGTAATGTTGTACATATATACTTATGCAAATTACAATTATTATTAAAAAAATTCTTGAAGCAATTAAACTTAATATGGGACGAAGTCCCAACTATGGTAGAAATAGCAATTTTTTTCTATATACTAATTACTAAATTTTCATGCACCGGAAGTCAATACATGGTTAAATCTGTGCAGAAAATCGGATGCGGACGTTTCGTACCTACATCGGGACTTAAAAAACGACGGAAGATTTGGGTCTGGGTCCCCCTATTTGCCCCCTCTTTTAAGAAAATCTGGATCCACCCTCGGTCTACTTTGAAAAAATATTATAGGTCCATATATCCGAGTTAATATTGTTTAAAAAAAAATATTGGACTTCGTCCCAAGTTAGGTAACACCTATTATCATATTATGGAACGAAGTTCCAACTATGGCAGAAATTGCAATATTTTCAATATCACTAATGGCTTAAATTTCTTGCACCGGAAACCAATACATGGTTAAATCTGTGCAGAAAATCGGATGCGGACGTTTCGTACCGGGGTAAAAATGTATAGTGAGACGTTTCGTACCTTCGTTTCAACTCATAGATTTGTAAAAAAAAAAAAAACTCGTTAATAAAAATGTTGTATGTATAGTTGAAACTCTGAAACTACTTCCAGTTATGAATGTTGAAAAAATTACTCAAAATCGCAGTGTGTTCTAGCCCATTAAACATATACCATGGGAATGACAATATCATTAAACAGTTTCATTTCTTCCTCCTCCTGTCCGAAATAATATTTTCTATGAAATTGAGACGTCGAGTATCGAATTATAGAACACCGGACTGGGCAGGCCCCCGTTTTAGCAAAAAACCTTTAAAAACGACGGAAAATTTGTGTTTGGGCCCTCTATTTGCCCCTCTTTTAAGAAAGTCTGGATCCGCCCTCGGTCTACTTTGAAAAAATATATAGGTCCATATATCTGAGTTATATTGTTTAAAAAAAATATTGGACTTCGTCCCAAGTTAGGTAACACCTATTATCATATTAAATAAAAAAAAAAGATAAAATAGAACAGAAACCATCATACATGCACAAATAAGAAAATTAATGTAATAAGGAAAGTAACTCAAATTCTACACCGTTACAGATATAACCGTATTACGACCATTCCAGATTATATATTAATACATTTTTCTGACGTCACACTATTGTTCGAACAGTGGATTATTTTTAAGAATCTACAGTTCATTCTTTTGTTCTTGAATATATGAACTTTAACCTTTTACTATTTTAGGCTTAAAAACGTGTTTTACTTATTTTGGGACTTTCGTGTCTCGAACCACTGCAGAGTTTTTTAAAGTCTAGTTTGACTTTCAAAACTTCCATCTTACCACTCTGCTGAGTTGACCACGTTAATAAATTATATAATTAGTATATATAACTCTTGATAGTAAGCTTTGTTAAAAAAAAATATCAACAATTTGCTTAAAAAAAGCAATTGATCAATATATACAAGACACGATACAAAATATTTGAGTTCTGACATAATTTATGTTCAGAACTGACGAGTATTCTCGCAATACAAGAACAACCAACGAACCGACCGCAACTTAGCAAATCAGACAGACAACGGGTGAATATTTGGGACACTTGAAAGACCTTGAAATATCTAAATATAAACGAGAATCGAAAGCACGGATGCCGATAAAATTTTGTTGTTTAGTTTTTGTTAATTGTGGCTTATTTAGCTTTCTGAACATTAAAAAGGTAAAAATATAAAATGAAAAACCTGTTGCAGATAGAAATGTATTATGTGAGAGAATACACTCCAACTTGTAGATTCTTAAAAATAATCAACTCGATCCTGACGGGTCTCGTTGATTATTTTTAAGAATCTACAGTTGGAGTGTATTCTCCACTACTTAATTAACAATTGTGTCAGAGATTAATCCATAGTACAGTGGTCAACTCATAACTAAAAGTTTGTTTTTTGTTTTTTTCAATAGTCAGGATTTTACATAACCCCTACACCACCACCTGACTAAGGTGTCTGGGTTTCTTTCCAAAAAATATATACTAATATATAGTACATGTACAATTTGTGACTATTTAGGGGTTTTTTTTAAACGAATTTTTAAATTAAATTATAATACACATATAAATTAGTTGTGATTTGCTGACATTTTCATTCACTCAAGAACACACACACATTCTTTTCACTCCTCCACTCAATTTTCTCACTTTGTACACTTGCTCCTATTGATACAGATGATAAAAAACAAATAATGACAATTAAAGTTATAAATCAGGAAAAACATATTTTAAAGGGCCCCAGAAATTTTCACAAGCTGCCAGTTTATTGTTTTTTCTAGCTATGTATAATTCAAGAGAATAGTAATTTTTTATTTTAAATTTTAATTCCATAATATTTGGAATTTTGTCTTTAAATTTACATTTATAGATATATTTTTTTGTAATTATTGGGAGTAAATTCAATAATAGGTTATCCTGAAGTGTTTGAAATCCCAGTAAAACATTTTTTTTGTTTAATTCAATATTGTTAAAATATCTCTTCAGAAAAGTTATGATAAACGGGACGACTTCAATTTTAAAATCATAAATTTTCCAAATATGTGCAGCAATGATATGGTGTTTATTTCTCGCAATTGATTCGTTATGCAAGGGCCAGTAGCAATTATTCTGATTTCCTGAAACGTCATCTTTATCTGAGAAACAGGCTATTGGACCAGGGCTATAAAAAGATTCGCCTTATTCGATCTCTTAAAAAGTTTATATTCCGATACCAAGATCTTGTCGAAATATATGCTGTCTCTGCAGAGACAATAGTGAACCACAGGCGCTTGTGTAGAGTCAAAAATATGCTCGCTATGTACCTAAAATACCACAAGGCCGGACTCGCTCCTACTACCCATGTCACTTTAACCGCTATGTCCCCTGCCAAAATGTCGATAGGACACAAATCGCCTACTGATTTGTGTTGTGAAATGATTTTTCTTCAAGGAAAATCCGTTTTTTATATCTTCCTACCTTCTACACCCCCATACTGACAGATAATCCTCCGATTTTGTTGACACGGGACAAATCGTGGGATGCGAAAGTAGGTAGCGTGACGTCTTTCCGCCTTTCGGTCGTTCTCGGGTTTTATCATATATAAATACTAAACACTAGAAATTCCAAATTCAAATTACAAGGCGCCAAAATATGAACTTCTCATGTATGTTTCGTAAGGCAATAATAAAAAAAGAAAAATCATTTCACAACGCAAATCAGTAGGCGATTTGTGTCCTATCGACATTTTGGCAGGGGACATAGCGGTTAAAGTGACATGGGTTTAGTTTAAACATATTTTATTTGCTCAAATATGCAACAAGGATAAGAAACAAGTTAAACAAACTTATGAAGTCTTCTCCTATATACAATAAGTTACAACATTATTTGATAGAGCATGCATGCATATGAATATGTATTACATTAATATGTGTAAATTGAAGAACAGAGAATGAAGAAAGGAATTAGAGAAAGAGAGAGAGGGGTTGGTGGTGATGGTGTGTGTGATTGTTCATTTGGTGAACCTCTTAAACAAGAAACCTTTCAGACCTCTTTATATATTCAAACACGTGCTTAAAAATAATTTCGTTATGTTCATTTGAAAGAATAGGATTACCACTGGTTAAAAGCTTGAGGTCTATAGCACAGTCATTATGTAGCCAGCTGAGATTGTGAAACAATTTATATCTCATATTTGCATAATGGGAACAATCAAAGAAGAAGTGATATGAGTCTTCGCGGTTGGCCCCACAACGACAAGACGGATCTGAAACTGTATTTACTTGAAACAAATCATAATTTAAGATAGAAGCAAAACATCGAAGTTGGGTTAATGCAATATTAAGTTTTCGAGGTCCAATTTCGAAATATTTAGGAACTTGTCTAATATCTTTCTGTTTTCTTAATACAGTTTTAAATTTTGCAATAGATTCTATATTTCGAAGAGATGGATTTAAGCTATTCCATTGACGTATTGTTGAGGGAATAAATGAGTCACAAGTAATCGATAATCTGCAAAATGGTATTATTATATCACTTCCATTACGCAATGGATAAACGGTTGTACTTTGAATCGTTGGAGGAATTAAGTCACAAAGATACCTGGGTGCATTATTATTTTGAATATTATAAAACATTTGTAATTTTCTCCTTTTTCTTCTTTCTGTCAATGATTCCCAGCCTAACTCTTTATACATTAGAATGGAACTAGCAAATATTAGAAGACCAGTAACGATTCTAGCAGCCTCAAGTTGCAACTGATCAAGTTTATAAGAATTTCCCACTCCACAATTATCCCATACTTCACTAGCATATTCAAAAATTGGTCTGATATAAACTAAATAGAGTTTCTCTAGATTTTTCCTGGAAAGTTTATATTTTAACTTTCGAAGAACATTCAGGTGTTTGTAAATACATGATAATATATTTTCTATATGTGTATTCCATTTAGCATCGCTGCTGAATGTAACTCCTAAATGTTTATGAGAATTTGTAATTGGAATAGTTCTTCCATTAAATGTAAAATTTAGTTCTGGAATTTCCGTATTTGAAAATAGCATAATTTCTGTTTTATCCGGGTTAAAAGACATCAACCATTTCTTTGACCATTCATCCAGCTCTTTCAAGTCGTGATCAATCACAGTTTTTATCTGTAATTCATCACGACTGGAATAGCTGAAGGAAGTGTCGTCCGCAAAAAGTCGGCTAAGAGAGATTAGATTCTCAGCAATATCGTTAATATACAAAATAAATAATAGAGGACCAAGTACTGAAACTTGAGGTACACCAGCTGAAACATTGCAGAGTGAAGAAGATGAATTGTTTATTACTACCCTCTGTTGTGACATGGGTAGTAGGAGCGAGTCCGGCCTTGTGGTATTTTAGGTACATAGCGAGCATATTGTTGACTCTACACAAGCGCCTGTGAGTGAACGATGGATTTTCATAAAGTGAAAATGTATTTAGATGTTAAAACTGTCAAAAATATTTTTTGTCAATGTGTGACATAAGTGTTTTTGACATTTACTTTCGTAGTTAAAATACTTCAGGTGACTCGTGGTTGTTGATGGAGATGGTTCACGATAGATGTTCCACCCTCCTCACTGAATTTAGTACTGCGTTTCATTTCATTTCAAATATTTTATTGATAATGAATCAAATGGATTGGATAACAGGCAAAGCCTATACAGATCCTCTCCAATAACAAGATGGAACAATATACAAAACAGTTGACAATATATGTACATACACATATCATAGGTCAGTCAGTCTACCCATAGCATGTTCAGTTCACGATTTTTCTAACAGATAGATGATTAAAGACTAATAATGATATTTAATTATATTCATGAATAATAAAAGAAATATAATTTCATAACTGAATTCACTATAGGTAGAGTAGCCTACCAGACTAAACATAATACTATTTATCAAATATATAGCAGAATATATGTATGAACCAATCAATATTTTGAGTGTAATGTTCAAATATATTTGATGATTATGGAAAAAAGGAATTAAAAAACTAACATTTAATATGCAACTAGCAATACATAAGCAATTCGGAGCAGTGTATGGATTATTGCTAAATATTTTTTTAAGTTGTCAATAGCTAAAGTACTCATATTAACGGTTTTTAAGTAGAAACGAATAAGGTAATCTATGCAAATCGTCCTGTATAATCAATGAAACGAAGAACTGCATTGGTGATAGTAGTATTATCTTCAATGGAATAGTCAGGTGAACCATTTAATAAAATATCAACAGTTTATATACGTCACTTCCGGCATGTAGGACGCTTAAATGTTACATGGGCTTAGAAAATTCATTTATCCTGAAATAGTATTAGTATCTGCTGTGTGATTTAATATAATTTATCTCCAAAGGAAGGTCTTCAATACCATTTAAATTGGAAATCATTTTTTTTGTGCTATCGTAGACTTTATTTAATAAAATCTGTAAATTTAATCCAGACCATGCAGTCACTGTAAGCAGCCATCTTGAATTCATTATTTTTCACGAACTATGGAATCGTTTTATGAAGTATGGCATAATGTCTCTGACTAAGATAAATAAGGAATATAAGAGTTTAGCAAAAGTATGCACCAAGGAAGGTGTTTTAGGAGGTTTTAAAAATCAAATAATTCTTGTTACCGATGGCAAGGGACATTCAATAAGGACGGTATTACCAAGCCTAGCTAAATTAAAAATAATAAGTAAATCTGGAGCAACAGCGGCAGACGGCGACTTGATTGAAGAAGTAAGAAATAATATAAAGGGGAAGAACAAACCAGTAGTACTAGTTTGGTTCGGGACATGCGAGCTGACAGTCAAGAGAGGGAAGTATATAAAATTAAGAAACCACCCTTACCAAAACGCAGAAATATGTCTAACGGAATATAGGGACTTTAAGGAAAAAATACTAGATACAAACAACAACACAATAATAGTATTCCTAGATTGCCCATATTATTCACCAAAGAAATACCATATATTGAATAAAAGTACCACAAAAGGGCAAAATGAGCCAGATGTAAAAGGAGACTCGAATAACCAAGAAGTAATAAGTAACAAAAAGAAAAGAAAAGTAATACCACCCCTATACGAAAACAAAAACCTCAGTTCGGTAGTGGGGTTATTTCAACAACCACTTGAAACTTCTAAACGACTTGAAGACACCGCGATTTACAACCGATATAATAGCTTCTCACACAAAAAAAACAGATACTAGGACAAAATATAGGAAAAATTACAACATCTACTATGATGGTATACACCCAATAAGGCCCCTAGTCAAATTGTGAATGTATAAATTAATTAGATTCGCTAGCAAAATAAGCAGTAAATAGGGAGTCCCTGTTTGCTACATATATATGTGTATATAAGTTAAAATAGTTTAAATCTTTGCGTATTATATATTGTGTCATTGTATAATCATAGCATATTCTTATTGTGTATCATGTGACTATATGAACTATCACAAACAGACATATTGTTCAGTGGAAGTTGATATAATAAAAGACTAAGTATATAAGAAGAATCCACACGTAAGTTGAAGGACTTGGTAATTAGTAGAAATGTAATAGTTCATTGTATGTGGATATATAGTCATAACACTGGTATTGATGCTATTAGGATGTTGAATATAAATAGTGTGTAGGCTACCCGTGGCACGGGGGGGGGGTCACTTCCTATATACTTGTATATACAGACGTGCCGCTGGATTGGGTCGGTCTTTTGAGCTGTCAAATATATGACTGGGGTGGAAAATTTGCACTAGGATATGTCAATGGGTGGTAATTGGTAAGCAAATAATATATGAATAGGTCTTATCTTTAATACATTAACACACAGATAAATTCCTGTCTGATCACTATGATCTGCAGTCATGTCCTGCACAAAAGTGATGTCCTGCGAGGAATCTGACATTTAATCCTCCGATAATTGAATAATCAAGTGTCAAATTAATATATTACAGGATGTCTCTTATCTGGACCATGTCTGTACAAACAATTAATAATTAGCAATCTCGGTTTCAGGTAAATAAAATATATGAATGGGTCGACATTTTAGGTAAGGAATATATGAATGGGTAGGATTTTTTAATGTGTCAATATATGACTGGGAGGTGTTTTCCAATTTCCAGCTACACCCCTGTACCTCAAATTACCAAAAGCGACCCACCCCCCCGTGGTAGGCTACAGAAGAGAGTAAATAAGTGAAAGTCTTGTTTACATGTACATATAAATAAATCAGAGTAAATAAGTAGAAGTCTTGTTTACATATATATATACATATAAATAAATAGGATTGATTTACATATAAAACAATAAGAGTAAATAAGTAGAAGTCTTGTTTACATATAAAATAGTCAGAGTAAATAAGTAGAAGTCTTGTTTACATGAGTAAATAAGCAGAAATCTTGTTTACATATATATATATAATAAATAGGAGTGATTTACATATAAAAAAAAATCAGAGTAAATAAGTAGAAGTCTTGTTTACATATAAAATAGTCAGAGTAAATAAGTAGAAGTCTTGTTTACATATGAGTAAATAAGCAGAAGTCTTGTTTACATAGATATATAAATAAATCGGAGTGAATTTCCATATAAAACAATCAGAGTAAATAAGTAGAAGTCTTGTTTACAAAAAATCAGAGTAGATACCTGGAAGTCTTGTTTGTTTATAAATAAGCAGAGTATGTAAGTTGAAATTATGCCAGTTTCAAGAAAAGATTCCTCATCAAGGGGTAATGAAAAGTCAGAAGACGTGTCATAGACATGTAAACTTTGCAATGCCAAATTCCAAGAGGAAAAGGCTGAGCTATTAGAGTGTGAGTACTGCGACGGTCACTTTTACAGAATATGCCTCAAACTATCGGCTGCTGAATATAAACTTCTTGGGAAAAGGAAGGACTTTCATTGGTACTGTCCTCCTTGTGAGGATAAGGCATTAAGGAATATTAAAATAGAAAAAGAAATAGAAGAGAGATGTAGGGACTATTTTGATAGATATGAGAAGCGCCTTTCAGCAATAGAAGAGTAGAAGAGACCATAGCAGAGAAGCCAGATAAAGAAACTGTAAGGAAAATGATTGAAGACAGCAAAAGTGATTCAGCATGTGCTATGTCTGATGTTAACATAAACGAGATGAACGACAAATTGAAGGAATATAAAGAAAGTGTATTGAGGAGAAGCAACATACTCATTTTCAAAGTAGATGAATCCCTGAAAGAAAAACCAGAGGAAAGAAAAGAAGAAGACATTCAAATTATCAACAGCTTATGCACATTAACAGATGATAATCACGAATCAGTAAAAAGCATTTCCAGGCTGGGTAGGAAAATAGAGGGAGAAAAACCAAGACCACTTAAAATAGTATTTGAGGATGAAAAATCCAAAAACAAACTAATGGCAAATCTAAAAAGGCTGGGACAAGCCGAGGATAAATTTAAGAAAATGAGTATTGTTCATGACTTGACACAAAAAGAGAGACAAAAAAGTAGAGAAAAATGGGAAGCAGCAAAGGAGAAAAACAAAGCCCTGGTATCGGGGGACGAGAACAGCACAGAGGGGACAAACAAATTCAAGTACATACTGAAAGGACCACCATGGGACAAGCGGGTGGTAAAAGTAAAAAAACCGTAGCCGGCGGGCAAAGGTTTAATGTAAATAGAAACAATGTTTTTAAACCCAAAACTGTAGATAAGTTAGTTAAAGTTTTTAACGGCCTCAAGTGTTTTTACGCAAATGCAGATAGCCTACCCAACAAATTAGACGAATTCAAAGTTAGAGCCCAAGAAGTTGATGAAGGCTATGATATCATAGCAATTACAGAAGTGTACCCAAAAAATTGTAGATTTCTACCAGGTAAAGCAGAGTTGCATTTACAAGGATATGAACTATTCATAAACGACACACCAGGAATGAAAAGAGGAATAGCCTTATATATTAAACAGAATCTGATGGCAGAAGAAATAAAAACAGGTGATTTCAAGGAAAGTGTCTGGGTAAAAATCAAAATGTCAGGTAAAGATACTCTACTGGTAGGATGTGTGTACAAAAGCCCCAACAGTGACAAAGAAAACTTGAATAAACTGAACGAAATGATGATAAATACTTCTTACATCAATGAATATTCTCACCTATTAATAATGGGAGATTTTAATTACCCAAAACTAGACTGGAATTCTTGGTCAAGTAACGGAGATAAAGAAGGGGAAAAATTCATGGAGAGTATAAGAGATAGTTATCTACGTCAACACATTTTGGGCTACACAATAACCAGGGATAACAGTGAACCTAGTACTATAGACATAGTTTTTACAAATGAGGAAAATATGATTGATAAGATTGAATATGAAAGCCCATTAGGACGAAGTGATCATGTTGTATTAACATTTAATTACAAGTGCTACTTTGAACTAGAGGAAGCCACAGTAGACAAATGGAATTTTCACAAAGGCGACTATCTTAAGATGACGAAAGAGTTGGATAAAGACTGGTCTAAGTTATTAATTGACAAGGATCCAAATGTACTGAACAGCATCTTTTTGAATGAGTTCAACACAGCAAAAGATAAATGCATACCCAAATTAAATAGAAAAGCAGCTTCGAAAGCAAAAAGGCATAACTACTTACCCCTTGACAAGAAAACTAGAGAGAAAATCAGACAAAAGGACAGATGTTGGCAGCGCTATATGGAAACAAGAGACAACGAAAACGAAAAAGCAAAACAGATCATGGAAAAAGATATAGCAAAAAATGCTAAGTCCAACCCTAAGAAATTCTGGCAGTATGCCAATTCCAAAAGAAAAACGAAAAGTGGAATCGCAGAACTAAAATATAAAAACGACAAGGGGGAGATAGAAACAACGAAATGCGACAAGGATAAGGCCAACGTTTTAGCCAACTTCTTCAGTAGTGTCTTCATCAATGAACCAGAAGGAGACTTGCCCAAATTTAAAGATGTAAATATAGAGTTTATGTTTGAAGAAGGAGTCTTTGAGGAAAAAGAAGTAAAAAAATTACTAAATGAATTAAATCGCAATAAATAAATCGCAAGGGCCAGACTGCCTTCACCCGAAGGCATTAAAAGAACTCCAATCTGTCTTAACAAAACCACTTACAAGGATATTTAATGCCTCGAAGGAGGAAGCAAAAGTACCTGAAATATGGAAAATTGGCAATGTAGTGGCTCTGTTTGAGAAGGGAGACAAGTCCGATCCTGGCAACTACAGGCCAGTAAGTCTGACCAGCATTGCATGTAAAATGATGGAAAAACTTATAAGAAACCAAATAGTAGATCATATAAAAAGAAATAAACTATTTAGCAAAAAACAATTTGGTTTTATATCTGGAAGATCCACGACCCTGCAATTACTGTTGGTTCTAGACCATTGGACCGAAATACTAGATAACGGCGGCAGTATTGACTCTATTTATATGACTTCATGAAAGCGTTCGATAAAGTCCCCCATAGAAGGCTCATCAAGAAAATGAAACATTATGGCAATGGAGAAACAACACTCAACTGGGTTCGTGATTTTTTATCAAACAGAAAACAAAAAGTTTCAGTGAATGGAATGGACTCTACTATCCACAATGTAACCAGTGGAATTCCACAAGGCAGTGTATTAGGACCAATCCTGTTTGTAATCTACATAAACGACATGCCAGATTGTGTAGCAGCAACAGTCTACCTCTTTGCAGACGACACTAAGCTATATAAAGAAATCAAATCACCAGAAGATAGCAACAGTCTGCAAAGGGACCTGGATAGTTTACAGGATTGGTCCAATACCTGGCTACTAAATTTTCACCCAAATAAATTCAAGGTCATTAAGGTATCAAATAAAAAGAACATAAATAGGACGTATCATTTATACGATAGTATGGGCAAGGAAGTAGACCTAGAAAAATCAGAGGGAGAAAAAGATATTGGAGTATTTGTGGACGATCAGCTTACATTCTCAAGACATATTCAGCAGCAAGCGAATAAGGCGAACAGTATCATGGGCCTCATAAGAAGAACTTATTCATACCTAGATGAGCAGAGTTTCAGATACCTATTCCAGGCATTAGTAAGACCACACCTTGAATATGCAGAAGCAGTATGGGCACCATCAAAAGTAGGTGACACAAATGTACTGGAAAATGTCCAAAGAAGAGCAACGAACCAAATTCCATCACATAAGGGTGTAGACCTGGGTTACCCTAAAATTTTCCCATCATTCATTTTTTTTTTAATTTGCATCATGGAATAGTTATGTCTAAATACATTATCTGCCAAAGTTTCAAAAATTTTCACCGTGCCGTTTTCTCCATAGCACATCCTAAATATAGCAATTTTGGGGGTATTCTGGACGCCAGATGGTAATACTAGTTTCGGAAGATTGTAAGAGATATGCACATTTATTTCTGATTTAAAGGGAATAATTTTGCTTAAATACACTTGAGAGTGTTGTTGTTGAATAAATATGAAATATCTAGCATATCTAAATATCCTGTTTGGAGATAATCACGTGCAAAACAGTGGAAACTGCAAAAAAAAAGGGGATGCCCCGAGGACCACCTTGGTATTAAAAATCGGATTAAAAAAAATCCTGTCATTTAATTTCCACCAAAAAATGCTACACTGAAGAATAGACATATAGACATCATTACACCAAATTATACAAACTTTTACTGTCTGATTTTTAAAATATTTAAATTTATGTTTTTCATGGCACCTAGAAAAAAAATGAAATTGTTACCACCTACCCATCTTTTGCTAGTTTCTTTGTTGGTGAGATAAAACATAACTAGTTACCAATAACAAAAAAACTTTTGAATTCTTATAATTGACACAGTGGATGTCCAAATTAACAAATGACAGCATTTGTCTTTTTTATTTTCAGGTCGGCTGGGGAGGGGGAGTGGTGGTTTGAGGGTGACTATTCTTGATTATACTCATTAAAAAAACAAAAAAAAACACAGACAGCCACCCAGCTATATTGTTAAATTCCTTTATATTCTGTCCTCCAGTTGTATTCGTTTGATTCTGATTATTCTTTATTTGATCTTAGGAAAAGGGGACGGTGGTATAAGAGATGATCAGATAATATTACAATTTTTTTTCCCAAACATAGCTTTTTATTTTTTACTACCGTATAATTTGCTCTATAGTTTCATAATATCTAAGATTCTGATGAATATTTTAATTTTTTGTTTTTTACAAACCCTTGAAATTCAATAGAAATAGGTTGTCACACAAATTGTGTTACATTTCTGGCATTTTTGACAACACATTTCGATGAACATTTGTTCTGGAAAGAGATATTTCAATGATATTTTGTGGGCATTTTTATAATAACACACTGCCTGACACTGGCATAAACAGCAATGAGATATTAAAATACAAGGGGCACAGCTATGGAAAGGTAAAAGGAAAAGGAGTCATATTTTTTAACTGGCCAAATCCAATGTAAACATTTTTTATCACCAAGAAGCTTGGAATTGAGGTGGAATTTTCAAACGCACAGATGATCATATATTTGAGATTACACTGAAAATAGAGTTATCTCCCATACCCCAGGTCTACACCCTTAAAGACCTAGATTACTCAGATAGACTTAGAAAGCTGAAAATGCCAACCCTAAAGTACAGACGCTTTAGAGGGGACATGATCGAAACCTTCAAAATCATCAATGGCATATACGATAGAGAGGTCACAGAAAATTTTCTGGAAATGGATCAAAATACAAGAACTAGGGGGAACGACAAAAAACTGAAGAAAAAATACAGTAAACTCAATATCAGGAAATTCTCTTTCACAAACAGAATAGTCGACATTTGGAACAATCTACCAAACGAAGTTATCAAAGTAAATACAGTGAAAAGTTTTGAGATGAACTTGGATAAGTACTGGGAAACACAAGAGTTCAAATACGATCACACATCCAACATCAACATAATTAGTAAGCCCGGAAGTGACGTAAAGTCGCGGTCTAGCAAAATAGAAGAAGAGGTGGATATAGTGGTGTCAAGCCAGCGTCCACAATCGAACCTAACCTAACCTAACAGTTAGATTGCCAATAAACTTTTGTAAATCTTTAAATAACTGAGAACGGTGTCTCAAATAGAGGGGACAGACATAAAAATAATGAAAGCTGTCCTCCACAGTATCACCACATGCACACTGGGGACTGTCGGACAAATGCGACATAAACAGATAATGATTAAGGTTGCTAACTTCATTACGAAGTTGGCAGTAAATAATATTAGTCCTACGGTGACCAATACAAAAATAAGAGGGTGGTTTGACAATGTCTTCGTTAAATTTTTTTCTTAAATAATGATAAAGATGGAATATTGTGTGTATCATTGTCCAATGTATTCCATAAGTCAAGTGCACAAGAGAGAAAACTGTTTTTATATGACTGAGTACGAGTCTTAGGAAGGTTAAAAAATTATTTGGAAGGAACCCGAGCAGAGCTTTAAACACAAGAACAAGCTTTTGTTTCCTGTGCCTGCTTTGCAATGAGTCCCATCCCAATTCTTTATATAATTTTGTTCTAGCTGTACCTCTACGGAGACCAGATACAATGGGGTTCACCTACGATTTTTACGCTAATAGGTGGCGCATGTGTTCTATCAGTTATTACTTTCGAAACTCCTCGGCTAGCATCAATAACGTAACTAATGTAAACTACGATATTGATTTATATATATTCGTGTAAAATGCCACAAATGCTGTTATTAATAATTATAAGTGAGGGATATCTATCAAGAAGATTGACCATGCAACAAGAGCTCCGTGGACGCCAGGGAAATACGACGTGATTTGCTCGGCACATTTCAATGACATCACCGAGGTGTCTCTGTATCTGTATGAAGTACGTCGATGGATCCACTTCTGGATTTTACTTCGACGGAGTGGGGTGCGCTATGCGACTTAATAAGAATGTTGAAGAGCAGTTTTGAAGCTCTCCAAACTGGACTGGTTTACTGTGTTGTCGTCAAGATGGTTCCAGTCTAATACTGTCTTTATGAAGAAAGAGTTTTTGAATGGTTCAGTGTTCGCTCTTTGGTATACTAGTCCCTTAGTGTTTCTGATGACACTATTTTCTACTATATTTTGTGATATACAGTCAGGATATTGTCTAGTTTTTATTAATCTTTTTGGTCTGGTCTTGCTTACAAAATCAGAGGGAGAAATTGCCGGTACCAGGCCCTCAACCACTTTGAACATAAATATTAGTCGTTGGGCTGTTCTTCTTTTTTCTAGTGTTGGTAGTTCTAGATCTATGAGCATTTTGGTTATACAGCCTGGTTCTCTTGTTTTGTAGTCACTTGTGATGAACCTGGCTGCTTGATGTTGTATGCGCTCTAGCCTATCAACGTCTGTTTTGAGATATGGGTCCCAAATTATACCTCCATAGTCCATTACTGACCTTACTAAGGTGATATATGCGGTCTTTTTGCAGTTTTTGGGACTGTATTTCAAGTTTCTTCTTAGGAAGCCCAGAGTTGAACTGGCCTTTTTTGCAGTATTGTTGATGTGTGTTGACCACTTCATGTCTTCTGAAATTTGAAGTCCCAAGTATGGGTTGTTTTGGACTTGTTCTAATATGTGGCCATTTAAGGAATAGAATTTTCTGCTTTTTTGTTTTATGCTCAAGATGTAACATTTTTTCGCATTAAACCTCATTCCCCAGTTTTCTGCCCAGGTCTCTAAATCTTTTAAGTCTTGTTGAAGGATGTTGTGGTCTTGCTGTGAGTTGATTTGACGGTATAGCAGGCAGTCATCTGCAAACAGACGGACTTGTGATTTGACAGCATCCGGTAGGTCATTTACATGACATAAAAATAGTAATGGTCCCAATACTGTGCCTTGGGGGACTCCAGAATCAACAGTGACTTCACTAGATTTTTCCCCTTCGAGTACTACTCGCATTTTTCTTTTGGTAAGGAACGATGTTAGCCAGCTATGTATAGGGCCTCTTACTCCATACTGGTTTAGTTTATGTAGTAATTTGTCATGCGGTACGGTGTCGAACGCTTTGGAGAAATCTAGGATGGCAACATCTACTTGCTTTCCTTTGTCGTAGGATCTCATAAAGTCGTGCATTGTTACAAGGAGTTGGGTTTCACAGGAATAGCCTGACCTGAATCCGTGATTTAGAGATGTTAGAACGTTATGATGGTCTAGGTGATTTAGTAGGTGTTTGCATATGATGTGTTCGAGTATCTTGCAGGGAACAGATGTTAACGAAACTGGTCGGTAGTTCTCTGCTGCATGTTTGTCACCTTTTTTGAAGACACATGAAATGTTTGCATTTAGCCAATCGTCTGGTAGTTCTCCTGTGTCCAGTGATTTTTTAAATATTTTTGCTAAGCCGGGAGCTATTTGCCCTGCACATTCTTTGAGTATTTGATTCGGGATTTCGTCTGGGCCAGAGGCTTTTGATGGATTTATGCCTTTTAGGAGTTTTTCTAGTCCGGCGCTGTTGACAGTAATGTTTGATATGTTGTTTTTGATGAATTTGTTTGTTGTTGGTAAGATGGTACTTTTTACGGTGGTGAATACGGACTGGAATTGTTTAACAAGGATTTCGGCTTTATCTTTTGCATCGTTAAATAATTTGCCTTGATCTTTTAGCAGTGCTACTCCTATGGAATCTTGTTTTTTGGATTTGATGTACTTCCAGAATGGTTTTGAGTTGTTGTTCTGTAGGCCTTCCATTATATTTTTATTGATGTATTGCCATTCTGCTCTCCTGATGTTTTTTCTACATTCCTTTTGGTAATGTTTGTAGTTGCTCCAGTTGTTTGTTTTCTTGGCTTCTCTATATAATCTATGTTTGCGTTTAAGGGATCGTTTGACTTTGTGATTAATCCATGGTGTACTGTTGTTAGATTTCACCATTTTTGATGGTATGTGGTAGTTCAAAAGTTTTTTTAATTTCGATCTAAATGTATCCCATAGCGTTTGTGTGTCGCTACCTGTGTCGTACATTGTTTCTATTTCCGAGGACAGTTTTTTAAGGTCATTGTTGAGGTCTTTCCAGTTTGCCTTTAGGTAGCTGTAACATTTTCTTGGATTGGATTTCTGGTAATGTGGTTTTGTTTCTATGTCAGTGGCTACTATATCGTGGTCAGATATACCAGGTATGCTAATTGATGATTTTATTAGCGAAGGGTTTGTTGTGAATATAAGATCAAGTATATTATTCCCTCTAGTTGGTTGGTCGTGCACTTGAGTNAGCTCTGATGTTAGTGAGATGTTTACTATTGATTGCTGGATGTCTCTGTTATCACTTTCTGGATCTACTGATAGTGTGTTCCAATTTATATCCGGGCAGTTGAAATCGCCAGCTAAGATTAGATTTTTGCTGTTTTTTTCATTCAATTTTTTAATCGATTTGTCTAGCTCTTGAGTGTCCTTGGGGTTTCTATGGGGCATGTAGAAGCATCCAATATAGAGGTCTCTGTATTTTTGAAGCTTTATTTTCACCCATACTATCTCACAGTCTGTGACTAGTTCTGGTTGTTCTATTGATATTAAGCTTTTGTGGACTAGGATAAATACTCCTCCACCTAGGGTGCCTCTATCGTTCCGGTAATGGTGGTAATCACTGGGGAATATTTCACTAGATTTTATTGCATCCTTAGTTGGATTTTTCCCTGGTTTTACTCCTTTTAGCCATGATTCCGTTCCGCAGATTATATCTGGCTTAGTATATTTGACTACTGCCTCAAACTCTGATTTCTTGTCTCTGATACTCCTGCAATTGATGTTTAGTATGCGGAGGTTCTGTTTTGCTGGTAAATTGTATACTTCTGATGATTTTATATGGCTGGAGTGGTTTGTGCCGTGTGAGCTGTTAACTGATGTTGATTTATGCTCATTAGGTTGTTTGGGGCTGCTTGCTTGTAATGGTTTGAATGCTGTTGGTGATGTAATTGAATCTAGCGTTCCATCGAAGTTTTTTATTGGGTCGTAATAGTTTGATTTGTTAATTTCGTAACTGTGGAACGTGAAGGTGTCTACATTTAATGATTCACATTTACAACAATACCATTGGACATTTGATCGTTGTAAGAGTTCATAATCGTGTGTACATAGTTCGATACATGATTTATGATGCCACACATTGCAATCATCACAACACACACCTTCGCAGGTCCAGGTTAGTGGATGGTCACACAAGCCACAAGGATAGATGCTAGCCTGCTTCTGTCTCGGACCCGGATTTAATTCTATGTCTCCCGACATTAAAAATATTAGTGTGAGTAATGATTGATGTTTTTTATATTTCGTTTCTGGAAGTGTTATTGGTCTTCTTCCTGATGATGACATTTTCGGGTTTAGGGCAAATTTTGTTAGTTGTTGTTTTAACCAGGATTTGTCCTTTGTGAGATTTATGGCGGTGGCAACCAATAGTATGAACAGCATAGGGAGTCTAAGCATGTTGGCGATGACTGACAGCTCGTTCACTTTGAGTCGTTGAATGTTATATGCTTTGTCAGTGTAGCTTGGATAGACCCAGTGCTTACTGGCAATTGTCTGATTTGTAGTTGTAGAAGATGTTGAGTGCTATGTCTACAGTTTACTGCCTGCGATGTTATCAGTGTAGCTTGGAAGAATCCCTGCTTACTTCCCAATTAACATTTATTGTTTATTTGGGAGTTGTGGGTTTGGCGCGTATAAAAGTTATTAGTGTAGCTTGGAAAAACCCATGCTTACTAATATTATTTCAAGATAGTTTCGCACGCAATGATTTTAGTTTAGCGTGGAAATACCCATGCTTACTAATGATGTATTATTGATGTTGTGGTCAGTTTAGCTTGGAGGAGCCTTTGCTTATTGAAATTTCTGTGGAAATCTTGCAGGGTTGAGTCAGAATTGTTGTTTCTAGTATAGCTTGGAGATACCCATGCTTACTGTTAGTGAGGACGCGAGTAAAAAGTTTCTGTGTTTTATAAGTGTAGTTTGGGGAAACCCTTGCCTGATCGTGTTATGGATCTTTTGTCTCGTGTCAGTTTAGCTTGGATAACACATGCTTACTGTCTGTCCTGCGTCGGGTTTTTGTTGGTACGTATACTTGTGATCTGATTTTTGGTTGAGTGTGTTGTATTTTCCAACAGTCCCTCACAGCCTGGACTGATATTTTTTTCAACCATGCAGAGGCTAAGTTTTGCCTGGGGTGGATACCATCTGAATATAATTCAAAGTTGTAATATTTCCTTCGGGCTGCTATTCTGTTGTCTCCTTTTTTGTAATTTGAGCTGCAGCTGAGATCCGAGGAGAATTCTGGAGAGTGGCTGTTGAGTTCTTTATTTAATCTTCTAATTTCGCTGTTGATTTTGTATACTTGGTTCGAAAGAAATTCGTCTTGTTCACTGAATTTTGTTGGGTCTTTGTGGTGATGTTTTTGGTTCCATATTTTTATTGAGTAGATTGGTAATTCTAGAATGGTGACTTTTGATTGTGGGTATTCTCGAAAAAGTTCAATGATTTCTTTGAAGTTATCTACTACACTGTCTATAATCTTGTCATCGAATGAGGTTAGGGAGATATATTTATTATTTTTGGTGGTCAGATCACAGGTCCCTAGCCACACGTATAGCGATATATTTCCTAGATGTTGTATTTTGTTTTTGATATTCCTTCTTAGCCAACGTAGGCTGTCACCCGACTTACTACTGCATTTACACCACCATTTCAGTTCTCTTTCTGAGGGGTGGGATATTTGTTGTTTTAGCCAGTTCCCCTTGCTGTCGGAAAGAACTACTGGTGTTTGGATTTTTATTCCTTTTATGTCCTCTCTGGGCTTATTATTGAATTTTATCAACTTGTTTTCTGTCATTAATGATGTGTTTTAATCGATGGATTAAAATTTGTCCGAATTTTTTGTAGATATTCAAGATGGCGGACGGCGTGTTTTCGTTGTCGGCACTGACAAAGTGGTATTTTGGACCTGGTACACAGGGCGAGACTTGTTTTTACATATTTTCTGAAGTTATGATGTCTAAATTAAATAATGAAATGGAATTGGGGATTATTTAAATCAATTAAGTCCTGAAATTTAGATATTTTCTCTTCTAGTCTTCTTCTGCTCTGAAAAAGATGTCTTCACACTTGCGCATGCGCACTCCCATCTCCGTAAACAATTCCAATAAGGTACAAGCTTCGGAGAAGCCCCCTATTATGTTTCCTGATAAAACTGGCAAACATTTGTGCCGAATTTGCACAGAAACGATTGACATTTTGTCTAAATGTCAAACGGAAACACGTTTTTTATTTATACATTGTCATAACGATGCTTTAAATCTCATTTAAGCATGATGCGTTTTAAAGCGTTTCACCGACCACGCGATATANNGAGAAAAACGGATGCGGTTGTTTTTTCCGTACGGACAGCGCTACCGCATTTAAATTTTTTTTTTACTATTTTTGCAAAAAAATCGGCAATGCGGCGACGAATTTCCACATGCGGGCGGGCCTGAGAACCAAGAAATTAACTTTGTATGACCTTACCCATGCATGTTATTAAAGCTTATAAGTAATGCGCATGAACAAATTTGTGTAAATTGGAATAGGGAAGTCACTAAGTACCTACTCTAAACAGGACATCCATACACATTTCCTGTTTAGTTTAAACATATTTTTATTTGTTAAATATAACAAATAGGGATCGGACCCAAGTTTTACCAACTTATGAAGTCTTCTCCCGAATACAATAATTTACAATATGGATTAGCATGCGCAATGAAAGGATATAATATGTATATAATAGCATAGAGTTAAATAAACAAAGAATGATTATATACAAAAACATAGGTCTAGACAATATACGATAAAAAAGAAAAAAAAGAAAAGAGAATAAATACTTTTGGAGATGTGTGTTGGTTCTTTAGATCATTTAGACAATTGTAAATCTTTTGGAGTCTTTAATATATTTAAAAGCATGTTTAAAAATAGTTATATTTTCTTGATATGTTAGGTATGTCAGTAGATTTACATCAATATTAATGTTAGAAGGTAGCCAGTTAAGACTATTAAATAATATTTCCCTATTATAACAAAATGGACAGTCCGGGGAAGCTGGCAACAAAATTTATTCATTCTCAGTATTGAGTAAGCATGGTACGAGGGCGAATATAAAACAGTGATGTACCTAGACGGTTACTATCGGTGAAAACGGCCCTTCCCAAGTTGCTATCCGCAAATGCGACGGTTACTAAATGTAAAATGGATTGGAATACGGTAAGTACATCTCGTACATTTTGGAATTTTCCACTCTATTACAAAACTCTATTACATTCTGAAGCGTTCACGGAGCTCCACGTATATTCCTGTAAACGAATGTGCATCGCTTCTGCTCTATTTTACTGTAATTCGAACAGGATAAACCATATGAGTCGTTGTGTTTCCCAATTTTCTGTTTTGGATGTTGGTCAAATCCTTATAATTCATAAAAAAAACAAGAAATTAAACAAATATTTATTAACATAACGATCATTTATTGAGAATATCAATTGTTTTTAAATAAAAATATGTCACATATTTATATGTCATGAAAAAAACAAGTAACGGTTACTATTGGTTCCTTGCACCGGCTACTCTACATTATGTCGCCAACTAATAGCATGAGAAATATGCATGTTAATGACTTCAGAAAAAAAAACTGCTATTCACCTAGCTGCGGGTCCGTAGCTCGTATAGGTCCTTTTAATATATATATTTTTGCGGATCTAAGGTCCACCCCATAATATAAAAAAAGTACCATATGGTTCCGCAGCTAAGTAACCATTTACCAAACCCATCGAACTTAGTGAAATATCCGTTTTGAAAAGTCAATAACTCCATTTATTTCAGAATCAAAAGACAGCTTTAGTCTCTTATTCAACAATACTGAAATGATTGCTTTCATGTTGTTCTAACCCATTCCAAGAAGGAATGATAATTTGTTTGTCAATTTATATTAATGTTGTTCCTTTTTTCTTCTTCTCTGCTTGTAAATTAATGACTTCTATCGAATACGCTCTTGTATCATTTCTTAAAGAAGTTGTTTTTCAACTTTTGCTCCGTCACACGATTTTGATGAATTTTAATTTTAATTTGGTTGATAAAAATCGGGAAATCACAATTCTGAAATAGATACAGTGAATATGTTTTTACATGTATATTCGTTTCGTTGCCAGTAAAAATCCGTCTTGTTCGGTAATTTTGTTATTATCCTTATTTGGTTACGTTTTGCTTGACGAGTAGTGAACGGCTATGCAATCATTGAGTACCCTTCACCTAAATTTCACACAATTATTTCAAATTAACCTACATTTTATGCTTGAGTGACTTTGGTAAGTTATCACAAATTTAATTTATGGGCAACGGCGTGGAGATTACCTGTCGTTTCCGACTGATCCACCGATTTATTGATTATTAAAAACTAAATTTTATATTTTTATTCCATCTAGGATTTAACATCTGCCATGTCGTTTTTCAGTTGTCGACCTATCCAAAACAGTCCCCAAAAGTCATCACTGCCAGAAGAAAAGGTCGATTCTACGCCGAATGAATTACCGTTAAATGCTGAATCATTTACCCAACCGGTGCCAGTTTAGTCAGTAAATAGCCGGCGCCATGAATCTGTTACTAGCAATAGTAACCGTAGCCTACGAAATTTTCGTCAATTCTCTTTAAGTTGTGTTTTTATTCTATTGTGCCAATTTTATCATCTTAATCTTTTTTGATACATTACATTAAGATCTTATATTCCAACTCACGTACCAAAAGCACACATACAAGAACAATAAATGGGAGAAAATGGAAATTACTTGCAACCATGAATGACAGTGACATTTGATTGATTGATTGAATGATTGGTGTTTAACGTCCAGCGAGCAATGTTTCAGCTATATTCAGGACGACATTAGAAGCTGACTATTATCGCTTAAAACTAAGCAACAAACTTTATCTTCAATAATACGACCATTGCAAACGTCAGGCAAACACCTTTAGAATTCCGTACAAAAGAAAGTATAATTGACCGACCTGTAGTTTCTAAGCTAGAAGGGATTTTGTTCAACTTGTAACGAGGACGCCGACATTTTCCGCCGTTAGTAACCGTTGCTATTGCGGATAGCAACTTGGGACGCGCCGATTTTACCGATAGTAACCGTCTAGGTACAGCACCGTATAAGAAGCACAAAGAAGGCAAATACTAGTAATCGGCATGCATACAACAGGGATGTCCTTCAAAGCTATTGGACATCAGATGGGCTACCACTATACTGTAGTCAGCCGACTGGTGAGAAAACACACACAAACCAACAATGTGAAAGACTTGCCGAGATCCGGCAGACCACGGGTAACATCTGATCGTGACGACAGGGGATTGCAACGTTTGGTTGGACGGATGCCATTGGCAACCAGTCCCGTACTCAAACAACACTGGCTGCCCAATAGACGTCTGTCAACAAGAACAGTTAGAAACCGTCTGAAATCAGCGGGACTTAAGTCAAGGAGAGTCATTATACGTCCACTGTTGGCAGACCGACATCGACGATCACATTTGGCATGGTGTTTGGCACGACGTGCTTGGAATTTAAGGACATGGGGCAAGATCCATTGGTCAGACGAAAGCCGGTTTCTGCTTCATGTAACCGACGGTCAGATGAGGGTTTGGAGACACAAATATACAGCCTATATCCCAAGGAACATCCAGCCAACTGTCTCTTACGGTGGAGGCGCAGTAATGGATTGGGGGTGTATCTCTCATGACTGCAAGCTGGATTTAGTCACAATACAAGGCAACCTAACTGGTGATCAGTACATCAGAGACGTCTTGCAGCCATGGTGTTTGACACGACGTGGTTGGAATTTAAGGACATGTCGCAAGATCCATTGGTCAGACGAGAGCCGGTTTCTGCTTCATGTAACCGACGGCCGGATGAGTGTTTGGAGACACAAAAATACAGCCTATACCCCAAGGAACATTCACCCAACTGTCCCTTACGGTGAAGGCTCAGTAATGGTTTGGGGGTGTATCTCTCATGACTCTGCAAGCTGGATTTAGTCACCATACAAGGCAACCTAACTGGTGATCAGTACATCAGAGACGTTTTGCAACCAGTTGTTTCGACAACCACCTACAAAGCCTGTGTATATGGATGACAACGCCGGAGGCCTCATCGTTCAAGAGCAGTAACCGCCTACCTCCAAGGCGAAGCCGTGACTTCTGTTCCTTAGCCAGCTATGAGCCCGGATTTGAATCCCATGCCATAGAGCATATTTGGGACATGTTAAGCCGTCGTATACTGGCTCGGGAACCCCCTGTGCAAAACATGCCTCAGTTGGAAACAGCATTGTGAATGGCAGCAACTATCACAACAGGACATCCGACGTCTAACTGGAGGGATGAGACGCAAGTTGAGGCCGTCATCCAAGAACGTGGGGGTTACACCCGGTACTGAACTCTGAACAATAGATGTCACCAAGTGATTCATAAGTGACGTTTTGAAAGTGAAATGACAATCTTATCGTGCTTTTTGAACTGTGAAGGTCAATACTTAAAATGGACATGTTTTACTACAAAAACTGGCCTTGTGATATTGTGATTAAATTTTCATTATATTACCATTTTTCTTGATTTTTTTGTGGTTTCCTACAGCCAATGTAATGTCCTAACAGGTCACCATTGCGTTCTTGAGATTATCTGGTCAGTAATCTCGTGATACTTGTATCATTTGTCATTTCAAAAAAACATGGGGGTGCTTAACTTTTTTCTTTGTGTATAAGTTGGACACCACTTTAATAAATAATTTGAATTCAAAGTACATGTATAAGTATTTGTTTTAGTACACCACATGGGTGGTGTACTTGCTAGGCTGCTCGCCTCGAGTATGACAGATCGTGGATTCATGTCCCAATAACCGCAGTGTCGAGTATGATAGATCGTGGATTCATGTCTAATAGCCGCAGTGTCGAGTATGATAGATCGTGGATTCATGTCCCAATAACCGCAGTGTCGAGTATGATAGATCGTGGATTCATGTCCCAATAGCCGCAGTGTCGAGTATGATAGATC
>MJUT01017197.1:148306-162324 GCA_002080005.1 Gigantidas platifrons | reverse complement strand
CCCAATGAAATTTCACACCTTTTCTGAGTAATTTTGTAAGGGGACTTGCAATAGCACTATAGTTAGAAATAAACTTCCTGGACCAATTCAGAAGACCTAAAACCCTCCTCAGTTCCTTAATGTTTTGTGGAACTGGATAATTCAAAACAATGTCCACCTTTGTGTCTGGGGGTTTTATTCCTTCCTTTGAGATGTCATGTCCTAGAAATGTACATTTTTGCTGTGCAAATTGACATTTTTGGGGATTCAGTTTTAAACCTGTCGAACAAATCATTGAGATCTTTAATGTGCTGCTCAAATGTGTTTGAGAAAATCAACATGTCATCAAGATAACAGAGCACTGATTTGAAAGTCAACCCATTAAGGACTTTGTCCATCAAAAGTTGAAAACTGTTTGGTGAAGTGCGTAACCCCTGTGGCAAACGTAAAAATGTATACGTGCCAAAACACGTGTTGAATGCAGTGTATTTTGTGGAGTCTTTACTGATACCCATTTGGAAAAATCTTGAACATAAATCTATCTGGGACAGATAATTTGGAGTCGTATGACTGAATGACTCCGTGAGTTCCTGGAGGTCAGGAATGCTGTATCGGAACTCCTGTGTTTGACTGTTTAAAAAACGAAAGTCGCAACAAAACCTTTATGAAGACATACTGTATTCTGGTGTAATTGTATCTGGTGGATGTTTTGGTTTGTTGCGCTTTGAGACTAAAACAATTGGGCTGGTTATTGGAACATTTTCTGACTCGTGTACCGGTGCAATTATCCTTTGTTTTAACAGATTGTCAAGTTGATGACGCAACACGTCTCGTTTGTCTGGGGATAGTTTATATGGACGCTGATGTTTGGATTTTAAATCAGGTTTTAAATGTATTTGATGTTCAACTACTTTTGTAAATCCTAAACCAGGATTATCTGCAGTAACACAAATTGATTTGTTTTGTTTCAAACAGGTAAACAATTCATGTCTCTGATCTGTAGTAAGATTCTCATTTGTGTGAAAATATTCCTCAAAATTGGCAGTCTCAGTGTTGATATTATGTACATTTGTTTGTATCTGACAACACTCAAAATCAACAGAAGAAATTGAATATGAATTGTCAAAAGATGTAAAATTAGCAACGACTGTATTTGTAGATAAAAATACACTTTCATCTCCTGGATTGAGAACTTTAATTGGTATAATCTTATCAGTAGATACTAATACAACTGCTTTTGACACAAATAGGCCTTTATGTAAAACATGTGGGTGAGCATCACAAATACCCTGTTGACCTATATTGACACTGATTTTGGTACTTTAGCATATAACATCATTTCCGTCTTTGGCGGAATTGTAGCAATATGGTGTAATCTAAGTTTGGCTGATTGCTTACAACAATTTACTGAAAATTTGTTAAAATCTAACACGATACCATGATTGATAAAGTAACCAGTACCCAAGATAAGAGGATGTGATGTAAAATCTAATATATAAACAATTATTTTATGTTTATGAGGCACACAATCTGTCTGAATAGTAATGTTAGCAGTGCCAACAATTTCTACATTATTACCATTTGCAAGAGTAATTGCCTGATTAACACAGGGAGAAAATGAATGTTTACAATGTATTGTAATTTTATTAAATCTGCATTTTCTTGCTATGTATGATAACTCTCTGTTAAGATATTTATAAGAGGGAACATTTGAGGTGTATTTAATAATTCACTCCAATTAACTATTCATTGTTTATTTCCAAATACAATTTGTAGAATGTTACATATTCAAATACAAAATTTAGATGTTTACACGTTGAACTAACTTTCTCAACTGACCAAGGATTTATGAAAATCCTTGAACTGACCAATACACATTAAGACATAACATTTATTTTAATTTCTCTTGACTTAAACTTTCGACCTTTTTAATTACTACTGCAGACCATTTAACAGACTGAACAAATTTATCATCAAATGCCTGACATCCCTAATGAGAGATAAACAACAAATAAATCTAACTGACCACCACCTGTTTGCCTAGAACTACCTAATGTAAAATCTAATCATGCAAAACTAATTAATACTTTCTTAATCAATGGAAAATATTGAAATGTAGAAAATTATTTAAAATATAACCTTATCAAACTTTCATGTAAATATGCACTGCTATATTTCCCTCCTCCTTAAAAAAACAAAATTGTAGTCTCCAAAAATAAAATTTTAAATGAAGTAATGAAAAATGAGAAGAAAAGAAAAATACTAGAAAAAACAACATAAAACAATGCAAATCAATTAAAATACTGTTCATTGTTATGTGGTCAATATCACTTATTATTGTCATTTTACGAAGTTCATATAATCCAATATCAAGAAATATAAGTTCATCTTCAGACATCTGTTTGGATTGTTCATAACAGTATCTCACAATTTATTAACAAAGTTGCATGAATCATCAGAATTTGTTGAACATTGGTAGGAAGAATTTGACCAGTTCATAATTAAGTTTGTCCATCAAATGTTATCTTCACTATTATATAATATCAGTTTATTTCTTCAAATTTTTCACAGACGGATAAAATGTATGGTTTGTCCTTGGTATTTCTTCCAAATTAAGTTCATAAAGTTGCAAAAGTTTTATGAATATGTCCTTGAATTGCATGCAAAAACTAAGCTATTACCAGTACACTAAACGAAAGAATACACGAAAACTATAATACATGTTGTACAACATTTTCACTGATTATGCACTAAAAAGGCCATATTCACTTTACTTGTGATCACATTTTCATAATGAATGATTTATATTTCACATTCTTTTCTAATTTGTGCACACAATTCTGATTATTTCAACTTTGAATTCACAAAAATTCCATATATCTCACAATATTTTTCATACGATATGCTTATTCCATATTCTAAAGGCTATGCATTTTGCACTAATATTTCACATATTTCATACTATAAGCACATATATTCCTCACTAATAATGAATTCTGACATATTATGAAAACTAAATATTGCTTCGACTTGTCGGAAACACATTTAATGCAAATACTTCTTAGACACAATGAAATCTTCTTATTCCATATATCACCGTAGAAAAATAAAAAGAATAAAAGTTCGGAAGAAAGATATGCGCACAGAAAGAGACAAGTGGTATATGGTGCAAGATGAGTTATTATATCCAACATGAAGTAGATGACCGGTTTCACGCAATATTTGTTCATTCTTCAATTCAATCAGTTACGACGACTACGATGTTTCTTCTTCATCTTTCCAGACTGTGTTTTATTTACGTGAAAGTCACGAATCAGAAATTCAGGGATGTTTTCACCTGGCTCCCAAGTTGTTCTGGAGCAGTCTTTCCACCTAACTTTGTATACCTTCTTACCCTGACGTCTACGGCATGCTAGCAAATCCTGAACTATACCATATTCACTATTAGATTGACTGTCTGCCTGAGTAGTTTGAGATGACTGAGATTGGGAACCAGTGTGTTGGGAAACATTGATATTGTCATTTGGAGTACGGGTATTTGGAAAATGCTCATCTCTGTCATTTGGATCATCATATGGTTTTAGCCTGTTCGCATGAATAAGAGAAGTCAGTTTCTTGTGTGTTTTGGAGTTGTGTAGACCAAATGTGTGGTTTGGTCCAATGTCAGTAATGTAGTATGGTCCTGTCCATTTCAAATGCAGTTTTGCGGATTTGCCTTTTGGAATTTTCGGATTGTAAACCCATACTCGCTGACCTAGACGAAATTTAGGGTCTTTACTTCTTTAATCATGTTGTTGCTTGTATTTGTCCTGTGCTGTTTCTACACTATCCTTTGTAATTTTCAAAGTAAGATCAATACGTTTCTTGAGTTTATGAACAGAGGCTTCTGCACTTGCACTAAGTCTTTTTGAAACAGGGTCAACATCCAGAGTAACGTCAAGTGGGGATCGCATTTCTTGTCCGAATAACATTTGGAAAGGAGAAAATCCTGTTGACTTGATACACTCTGTCTTCCTATATGCCATAAGTATACCTGGTAACATATCACACCAGTTTTCTTGTTCATCATCAATGTAGGAGCGTAAGGACTGAGCTAATGTTCGATTGTACCTTTCACATGTACTGTTGGACTCAGGGTGGTACGAACTTGTTTTGTAATGTTTAATATCCATTCGATTACACAGTTCTGCTACAACATTCGAAAGAAAATTCCGACCACGGTCAGAAATGAAAGATGATGGACATCGGCATATAATTTCAGTATAAAGCTTCTCGGCTATTTCAGTAGCTTCTTGTGATCTAAAAGGGAACGCTTCTGGAAATCTAGAAAAACTGTCCACACACAAGAGAACATACTGATATTTGTCTTTTGTAATTGTTAATGGGCCTAATATATCCATGTGCCATCTTTCAAAAGTAGATACTGGTGGTAATGGATGCAATGGAGCAGGATGTTTATGAGTTGGTTGTTTTGCAAGCTGACATTTTTCACAAGTTTTGACGTATTCTGAAATATTAGCATACATCTTAGGCCAATAGTATCTTGACGAAACAACTGAATACGTACGGTCAAAACCTTGGTGAGCTCCACCTACATTAGTATCATGACATGCTGTCATAACTTCAAGTCTCAATCTTTTGGGTATTGCCAACTGACCTTTTAATCTAATGTCCCTGGGTAGTTTCTTTGCACGTTGTTCTTTTAAATGATATAAAATACCATCTAATAACACATACTGTTCACTTTCTGCTACTGTTTTAACTGCTGATTGTCTGTTGTCAGGTAGATCACCACAGGATAAATAAGCATAAATTAATTTCAAGTCTGGACATTCAGACTGTAACACTTTAATTTCATCCATTCGATTGTCAATTATTGTAATGATCTCATTATCATTAAGATTTTGGTCAGTTACACTATTAATAGAAAGTGCCTGCTGGGTTGAAAATTGTTCAGGATGATCAACCTCAATTGTAACTACTGCAGATTCAATGTCAAATAAAGAACTAATGTCACAGTCATCACTTTGTACATTGTCTTGATATTTTATCCTAGATAACACATCAGCATTTTGGTGACTTTTTCCAGGTTTATGGATAACATCAAAATGAAAACCTTGTAACAGCAAACTCCATCTACTTAGTCTACCAGATGAATGCTTAATATTTCGCAACCATTTCAGGGCAGAATGGTCAGTAACTACAATAAAATGTTGATGCTCAAGAAAATGTCTATACTGCCTTACTCCTTCTACCAAAGCTAAACATTCACGTTCTGATATGGAATATTTTCTTTCTAAAGGTCTTAATGTTCTTCCCATATAAGCAATTGGATGTTCCATACCTTTTTCATCATTTTGAGAAAGTATATAACTAATGCTCTCTCCAGACGCATCTGTTGATAAAATGAAAGGCTTGTTCATATTTGGATAGGCTAACACAGGTGTTGATGTAAGTTCTGTTTTCAAAGAGTTGAACGCATTCTCACAAGTGTCTGTCCATTCAAATTTTACATCCTTTAATAAAAGTTTGTTCAAAGGAGCAGTGATGTCGCCATAACTTCTAATGAAACGTCTATAATAATTACACAGTCCAAGAAAACTACGTACATCATGAACATTTTTAGGTCTAGGAAAGTTTGAAACAGCAGCAGTTTTCTCTTCATCAACTTCTATACCATCCTTAGTAATTACATGTCCTAAGTATTTTACACGCTTGACAACAAAAGTACACTTTTCAAATTAACCTGAGTAAGTCTATCAAAAACTTCCTGTAAATGTACAAAATGTTCATCTAGTGTTGAACTAAATACAAGAATGTCATCAATATAACACAAAACATTTTTCCATGTCAAACCTTGCAGCACTTTAGACATCACCATCTGAAAACTCATTGCTGCATTTGTGAGTCCAAAGGGAAGAGTACGAAACTGATATAAACCATTGTGTGTAACGAATGCAGTTTTTGGCTTAGAACTGTCTTCAAGTGGAATTTGCCAAAATGAACTAGCCATGTCAATAACCGAAAAGTATTTTGCATTTGCCTCTCCAATAGAGTCTAGTATGTCATCTAAACGTGGTAGTGGAAAAATTTCAGGCTTGGTGACCTTGTTGACCTTGCGAAAATCTATTGTAAAGCGAAAAGTACCACATTTCTTCTTGACAAGGACCACTGGACTACTCCATTCAGAATTAGACGGTTCAATTATATTGTTTTTCAGCATTTCCTGTACCTGGCGATCTATTTCAGCTCGTTGTTTTGGGTTTGTTCTATAAAATCTCTGTCGAATTGGCTTTGCATCACCAGTATCAATTTTGTGTTCATAAACATGTTTGCAACATCCTAATTCTGACAAATCCTTTGCAAACACATTGCGATTCTTTCCTAGAAATGCAAGAAATTTTTCCTTTTGGTTAGAATCTAAATCACTATTTTCCAAATTTATATTTAACTCTTTTGCAGTTGAAATATATTACCCATCATCATAAGAATTTTCATGGGAGCTTTTATCTGTTGATTCACAAATATCGGATTCACTAATGGAGTATGCACTTGCAACTACTTTTCCTGACCTAATTTGAACATTTTTGTTTGTCGGATTCAACAAACGCACACATGAGGTACCATTTTCAACAATATTTACAGATTTAGCTCTAATAACATATGAAGTTGTTGGTAAATGAGAAAACGGTTCCAGCAAGAATAATCCACTAGGTTTAGAACTGACTTTCACTGGTATATTACATTCACACTGTGGTGGTATGTCGACACGGGATATTGTTCTTGCAAGAAAACAATTATCATGTTGGGGCCTTGACAACGGACACACAGTTAATCCATCATACAAAGACAAAGTTTGTAATCCAAGGTCAATTTTAGCATGTTTATCCTCAAGAAAATCAAGACCAAGTATTATGTTACAGTTGAGTATGGTGAACACATGAAATGTCTGGTTAACTGTTAAACGGTTGACTTTGAAAGTAATGTTAATACATCCTAAAGGTTTCTGTGTATCATTGTTCACACCAATCACAAAAGGTATCCTTGGTAATTCCAGTTTATAGTGTTTATTCAATTTACGTAAATGTTGTTCTGTAATACATGAAATCACAGCACATGTGTCCACCAATGCTTGAGTTCGGTTATTATTTACAGTTATGTACACAAAGTTTTTCTTCATTTTGTCCTAATTAGTAGCGGAACGTGACATTGTACGACATGCCTTAGCAAAATGGTTCTGTTTACCACATTTACTACATGTTTTGCCATATGCAGGGCAGCGAGTTTTTGCATGAGATTCTCTTCTTCCACAAAAGTAACAGGTTCTCTCAGTTTGACGAAATGTTGGCTTTCGGGAATTCACAGTTGCTACATTGACTGATAAATCCTGTAGTTTTGATTCAATTCGACTTACTGCAGCCACTAAAGAATTGTGTACATTTGAATTATCAACTACTGTTAACTGAGCTAATTTAGCACTTTGGGTGAGTTCTTGAATGGTTCCTGGATTTTGCTGAAGAACAAATTGTCTAATACATGGTTTGAGTCCATTTAGAATAATATTGAATGTTTGTTCATCAGGTAGCTGTAGTTCTGCAGCTCTTGTTGTTATCTTGGCAATAAAATCCTCAACAGTGCTTTGGTTTTGTAATGTAGAATACAGTTCTGCAGTTCTCTGCCACTTTGTTCTAGGATCATGTTCAAATCTTCTGTGGAAAGCTTCTTTTAGTGCATCATAGTCACCTTTGACATCATCTGCTAAACTTATATACCACCTTAAGGCACTGTATTTCAAGTATAATGGTAAAGTTGTTCTAGCCTTTGCATCATTTAGCCCTTTTGCAGTAACCATCAGTTGGAACTGTGTAATCCATAACTTAGAATCTCTTTCACCAGAAAAATGTGGAATCAAGTTGGTGTCAATACTGGTTGCCATTATCTCTCCATTTAATATTTCTCCACCAAAATATAAGAGGGAACATTTGAGGTGTATTTAATAATTCACTCCAATTAACTATTCATTGTTTATTTCCAAATACAATTTGTAGAATGTTACATATTCAAATACAAAATTTAGATGTTTACACGTTGAACGAACTTTCTCAACTGACCAAGGATTTATGAAAATCCTTGAACTGACCAATACACATTAAGACATAACATTTATTTTAATTTCTCTTGACTTAAACTTTCGACATTTTTAATTACTACTGCAGACCATTTAACAGACTGAACAAATTTATCATCAAATGCCTGACATCCCTAATGAGAGATAAACAACAAATAAATCTAACTGACCACCACCTGTTTGTCTAGAACTACCTAATGTAAAATCTAATCATGCAAAAGTAATTAAGACTTTCTTAATCAATGGAAAATATTGAAATGTAGAAAATTATTTAAAATATAACCTTATCAAACTTTCATGTAAATATGCACTGCTATATATTTCTTCCTGTTGTATGTTCATTTACATGTTCGTAGGATCTAGTATCTTTACATTGTGTGGAAGACATCAATTTTGTTTTGATATTCCAATAAACAGTCTTAGTCTTAGTATTGGTAATGTATCAAAAAGTGTTTTAGAAATTACATTTACACTACTACCTGAATCAAGCAGGGCAGTCACCTTTAGTCCTTGTACATAAATATCCATAAACATAAAAGAATTGTCACCTTTGATATCCTCCTCTGATGTCACATTTTCTTTCGAGGGGCCACAGATTACATCTGGGCCCCGTCGTTCGTTTCCCTGAGCCTTCGGTAATGTAAAACGGACGCAAAACTTAACAGTATGTCCATAACTGGCATTTTAAATTCCTGCGAGGAGTGCCTCGTTTATTCCAATTGCACTGTCTCTGAATATGTCCCGGACAATTGCACTGTAGGCAGATAATATCACTGGAATGTTTTTGCACATTTGTATTTCGGACTGGTTCGGGTCGCTGAGCTATTTCCAGTTTCTTCAGCCGATCGGATAATGCAGCAAATTGTTCTTTGAGTTCATTGTTGTTTTCGGACGGTTTTTCGGTATAATTTTTCTTGGCGGCGCTGACGGAAGAAACTGTCCGATAGCCATAGGCTTCACTAAGTTTGGCTGATGTCAACGCTTCTCGGAAAGATGTATCTTTGTTGGCCCGGACGAAAAACGCCAACTGTGATGGTAATCCATTTATGAATTTCGATGTCATATCACGGTCAGGTTTCTTCAATCTGGTACCCTTCTCTAAAATGATGCTGTGGAAAGATTCTAGCGGTTGGTCTGCAACCAAAGTTAAAGCATCAAACATTGCACTTTCAGCGGTTAAAGAAGCTTCCGCGTGATGTCCATATTCATGTCTAAATTGGTACTCCAAGTTTACCCATGACGCTTTGTAATATTTGTCAACAGTGTTATACCATACTAGGGATGGTCCTTGCAAATGGAGGTGGAAAGCTGCAAGTTTTCTGGCGTCATCAAAGATTTTGTTAAAGGTACAATAAGAGTCAAATTCAGTTAAAAACTTGTTTGGATCTTCTTGACTATATCCACTGAATTTGCGGAGAGTCACTTTCGGAGAACTGGTTAATCCCTGATTGGAACTGACATCAGGAATATGTGGTCCTGTCAAAAATGGATTTCCAGGAGTTGATGTCTGAAAAGAGTCCTGTGGTTTAATTGGAGTTGGCATGTATGTGTCATAGTTACACGGATTCATTGTTGGAACTGAAGATGTCCAATATTCATCAATCGTTGTAAACAGGGGATCGTTGGAAAATCCTTTAGCCATTCGCACAGGAATGTCAAGATATGAATAAAAATAAATCCAAAGAACAGGAGAGATAAAGGTTTGGTTTTCTCCACCATATTACGGATCTGGAGAATCACTATCTATAATCAAACATAAAGTTAATTCCATATTTTATTAATAAATCCAAAATTAAATCATTATTGTTAAATTCCAATACACAAAATTTCAATATAGCCAAAGTTCCGAAAAGGTGTCACTCACACCTCACACCGTTACATTCAATTTTATTTTCACAAAACATCAGGCTCCGCCTCCTTTCTTTTCTTTCTCGCCAAACAAATTCTCTCTCTCTCTAATCAGCACTTTCCCACTCACATGAAAACCATCAAGCCGAGGTTAATCTGAAGCCAAGGTTAATCAAAAACAATATTTCAAAATGAAATGTTAACTCCGACAGGAAATTCTTGTCAAGATAAATGTTGTTCTGAAGGTTTATCTACATGGTAAATTGATTACAAAACAAAAGGTGCAAAGGGTACATTGTAATTGAGAAAACTCACTTTCAAAAATATTTAATTATTTGATAGTCTCAATAAATCTCTAAAATACAACAAATCATTCATCAAGTGGGTCCATGTTTATGGAGATCAAGTAGTATTTTTCTTCTTCTATGATGTAAGAATAATCAATTGTTGCTGAGTAACAAAATAAACAAATAAAACAAGTGGTACATTGTAGACAAATAGAGTATTGAGGCATATAATAATGGAAATTATTACAAAAGCAATGTTAAAATAAAAATACATATATACGATGTATATATTACAATTTATTGCATTCATTTGGATTGTGTTATTCTACAGTATGACAATCAGGTTTCACCAGGCTGTATAGGTGTCAAACCACTAATTCACCAATCAGAGCTTGGAACATATACGAAAGTATTGCCTTTTCAAGAAAAAAAGTTCCTTTCACTTTGTAGTATTGTGAAAACTACTGAATGGAATGGAATAATTAAATGATAATTGAAGTTAAATATATAGGGATTATTTTGAGCCCAAATTGGATGGACTTGGTTGTATTGTAATACCTCTATGAAGGATTTGATGCATGACCTATAAATACTGAATTTCTTGGGGATGACCGAGCTATTTTTAGAGTAGGTGTTTTACGTAGCATGGTATTTCACTGCAAGATTTTAAACATGCCCTGATATTTTGACAGAACGTAGAGGAATCATGTACGTTTCAGAAATTATATGGTCTTGAAAAAGTTAAACTTAAGATAAAATGACCAGGTAGGCTCGAAAAAACAAAAATTTAGTAGAAAACCTTAAATAAATTAATTAGTGGTTTTACACCGATAGCAAGTACGACCGGCTAACATTTGAACTTGAAGAGTAATGTCCCTTTGATCTAGATTAAAATCAGCATGTGACAATAAGCAATTGCAAACACAGCCTGTCAAGCTGATCAGGACAAAATCCTGTGCCATTAGAAGAGCATTTAATTCAAATTTAAAGTGATGAGAGGTTCATCAAAAGAAACCAGAACTTGATTAGAAAACAAGGGATAATGCCTACGATCAAGAAAAAAGAAATTGGTTAATATTCAATAAAATTTATAAGGAGATGTTTTGCTTTTATTACAAAAACTATCCAACACCATCTTCGCTAGCCAAGGGCTACGATCCGCTCTACTCATCTTCACCCTTGGCATCGTTAGGCGGATTTTCGAGGTCACACGGTGACGGTTTATATGTAATGCAGCTAGTGGTAGCTGCAACCAATCAGAACGCGCTTTACAAAAAACATATGTTCTGTAGGAAAAATGCCAACAAAATAAAAATGAATGAGATTTGCAGGATTTGCCACGAGTTACTACAAAAAAAAACACCGAAGAACAATTTTTGGGGACACATATTATAATCTCGAGTCAATATTCAGGGCATTCAAACGAAAGGAAATGAAAGTCCCACGTCGATTGGTTGAAAATGACATCATTACTAGGGGCGTAACTGTCAAAATCTAGCAGGTGGCAGTGCGCGGGAATTACGAAAATCCGGCCAAGGGTGAAGATGAGTAGAGCGGATCGTAACCCTTGGCTAGCGAAGATGATCCAACACTGGCCGATCACAATAGTTTTGTTACTGGGTAAAATACATTCCATCTTATAATTTACAATCCCATGACAGAGGTTTTTCTTATCTTAGTTGCGTATCCCGTTACAACACCAGAGGTCAGCCCCGGTTTGTAGTGGGGTTCGTGTTACTCGATCTTTAGTGTTTTGTAGATCGTTGTTTGTCCTTTTTTCTTTTTGCCATTGTGTTGTCTGTCCTTCAATTTACGGGTTCTGATTACCCCTTTGGTGTCTTCAAACTCTACTTATCATTCAAACAAGTTTGTCAACTGATCCAGAAGCTTGTGGAACCTCTGTTATGACAATTGATAAAGCCTCTCAACAAGTTGGCGATGTGGCAAAAAAAAAACCCAGAACGAATAACTTGTTCAGTATAGCTTATTTCATCGGGAAAGAATGGAAGCCTTAATGGAATATCTGTCACAAATGACCACGGATGTGTTCCACTTGTAACCACTTCCCGATGCTTTCTTCATTCATGACTTATCACCAGGTTTGTAACTAGATTAACACGACGGGTACCACTAGTGGAGCAGAAACTGTTTACCCTTCTGGAGCACCTGAGTTCACCGCCGGTTTTTAGTGGGGTTCCTGTTACTCAATCTTTAGTTTTATGTGTATGTTTTGTAGATCGTTGCTTGTCCATTTGTACGTTTTCCTTTGGCCATTGTGTTGTCTGTTCTTCGATATACCGATTCTGATTACCCCTTTGGTATCTTCAAACTCTTCTTAAGTGACATGACGAAGCAGTGTATTCGTGCTATAACAACCTGTTGTTGATTAAGGACTTAACTATCACAATTACCTGAAGGCCAAACAATTTCTAATGACTATCAGTACTAACTTGAACAAAAAACATGCCACTGATGTTGTGGCAAAGTCTAATTTTATTTCCATACTAGGTGATGGCAGGACCGATGTTACAGTGACCGAAAAGGGGATAGTTTTATACTATACATAAGCCCACACTAGCAGCCCGCGACAATTCGGCAGACATAGTTGAACCCGATCATTCTCATGGGCCTAGTTTGTTCGACGCTATAAAAAGGTGTAAGGGTGTAGTTTATAGTATTATATAATGACCAACTTAGTCCATTATGTGATATGTGCCAACATTTATGGGACTTCCGGGATGCAAGGGTGACACAATGGTGTCGCAGGACATATACTAAATGAAATACTCGCGGTTATTCTAGTACATTGTATTGCCCATAAGTTTGACATGGCTGTATTGGGTTCCATTAAGAATATTCCCTTCCTACGAGGAAACCATGAAATGCTGTGGGGACAGGTCCTTGAGGTAGATATCTGTTTTCTGATCTAAAGAAGACGTGTATCTGTGAATTATGGCCGACTTAAGGCAATATTATTTGGTGGAAATAAAATAAATTATTTCTCCTTGATGCATAAATATGAATTTTTGTTTTTCAATATAGAGTCTAACAGGTATATAAAACTTAATTTGACAAGCACATGAAAGTATTTGTTAGTTAAAACTAGTTACAAAGTGAAAACAACAATTCCAGTTTTTTAAGGAAGGCGATGCGAATTATTTGAAAACGATAATGCTCAACATCCCCGATGTATTCATAATATAGTTTTATGTCCTTTATCATATTGGCGAGCAAGAGGTACCCTCTATCGTACGACTTGTCGTAAAGGACATTAAAGGTGACAGGAAGCGATTTTTTTTTCCGTTTTTTCGATTTCTTTGTGAAGTTTATATCAAAATAAATCAAAAAATTGTATTCCCGTCTGAAAATTCTTAAATATGTACCCGTACCCACCCGTTAAAGTGTGGACACAGCGAACGATACATAATGATTACTTCCCCCTTAAAGAACTCTTCACTCACTGACGTCACACGTGCCTCAGTGTACACAGGTAAACCAAACAGCTGATGGCGTGTGTAAACAAGAAATACATCAAATTAATTGAAATGGATATCGACTTTGAGGGAAGTGATTGTGAAGAGATGCCAGATTTAAATTTAGTAGGATCTGCAGTTCAACCGTATATGTTTGAACCCACAAAGGGAACTGAAGGCGAAAAGTAGGCATCGGGAAGTGAAGAAGATTCAGATCCCGACGACGAGCTAGCCTAGAATTAAATGTCACATGCATCTGATGAAAACGAATTTGACGAGGACGAAGAAACTGGGCATGTTTGC
>MJUT01017197.1:109727-140149 GCA_002080005.1 Gigantidas platifrons | reverse complement strand
GCTATTGAATTTAAAGTTGATTGAAATAATTTTCCAAAAATTTCCACTGCTTGATTTACGTTTCTGCATAGATAGAGTTCCGACCAGTCAGTTTGTTCAAGTTTTTCTATAAAGGCTTCCTGTGTATAATGTTTTAATGATCGTATACGTACAGTACTCTGTTTACCTGAGCATGCATATAATACACAGAGAAAATATATTGTAAATAATGTAAGTAACGAATTAATAATAAAAAAAAAGTTGTGTTGGATGGATGCCAGGTTGGAGAGTAGTTAATAATCGAGTAATTATACTACAAGGAATCTTTTTGAAGATTTAATAAAATTGAAAACGTTTAAAATGAAGAAAAATAAAGTCATTTTAATTCTATATTTTACAAAAGCATATTTTTGGAAAAAATACATATTTTTCAAAAATGCATAAAATGATCGATTAATATGAAAATCGAAAAAAAAAAAAGTAAAAAACTTTCCTTATCGATATATTTGTATTTTATATAGTTGTATATAAACAGAATTTAGTCGTGTATAATCAATCACACAGCATGTCTTAATTAGTTAATTATTAAAAAAACACGAAACAAGTCTATTTATTGCGTAATATGGATTTTGACTTATATTTACCTGTACGGAATTGAACATTTCATCGGATTGTTTTAAAAAGTTGCAAACTTGTATTTTTAAATGAAAATGGAAATATCAAGACCTCTACCAGCATAAGAATAACTTATATACTCTAAAAGTGGGTTTTATTGTGAACATGAGAGTATGTGCTTCTAATTTGTAATAAAAACGATAAAATAACAAAATACCTCTGAAAACCGTCAAAAGGCTGTTTTTTCAATTTCAATCCTATATTTTATATACAAACGACCGTATAAATTTCAAATAAAAAAGGAAATATGTAAATCAAAAGCAATTTTAAATATCTTAACACCAAATAAAAGATAAAACTTTCAAGAATACGTGTATATGTGCTTCTTTATAAAATTCAACATAATAAAATAGTTATTGTCCCCCGACGCTTCGTCGAAGGGGACTATAGAAATGGGTATCGTCCGTCCGTATGTCCGTCCGTCCGTGTGCTTTTTGGTTTCCAGATGATAACTTGTGAATGAAAAGTCAGATTGAAGCTAGGTTTGGTATACAAGTGTATCTTATGAATATCTAGGTCAAGTTCGATAATGACAATTTTTCGACTATTTTTACTAGAGTTGTGCCCCTTTTTATACCTCAAAATTGCTAAATATTTGGTTTCCAGATGATAACTTGGGAACAAATAGTCAGATTGAAACTAGGTTTGGTATGTAAGTGTATCTCATGAATATCTAGGTCAAGTGCGATAGCGATCATTTTTCGACAAATCTTACCAGAGTTACTCCCCTTTTTTTACTTCAAAATTGCTAATATTTTGGTTTCCAAATTATAACTTGTGAACAAAAAGTCAGATTGAAACTAGGTTTGGTATGTAATTGTATCTCATGAATATCTAGGTCAAGTTCGATAATGATGATTTTTCGACAAATCTAACCAGAGTTACTCCCCTTTTTTACTTCAAAATGGTCCTTGGATGGTCCCCTTTCAGAATTATGAGTGATACAGGCTCACCTGACCCTCTAGTTTACAGTAGTTTCAAAATTTAATCTTACGATATAACCTTGGCGTCGGGGGACCAGTGGCCAACGGCCTTTTATTCAGAATAGAAGTAAAGTTTCCCATTACTTTCTATAGAAATGACCGACTAATTAATCAAGGTAAAAATGGCGCATGCGCAGTCTCTGATGAGTTGTGTACGTGTACATAATTAAAGTAGTGCTGTATCAATTTATCAACATCTGCAGTTTCAATAACGCACAGAGTCTTGTAAAGTTACACATTACTCATTTAAATAATCTGCCAATAAAATTAAGATGTCACCGCATCAGTTTTGGATGTTCCCCTCCACTCAGTATTGAATTACATGTATATGTCGTGTCCATAATGTTTTGTTTACCATTTACTAAATGTTGGAAACCATTTGATTTAGTTTAACTTGAAAAATCAGGAACTGATTAGCCATTAATATATTAAAATCATGCTTATTTGTAGCATAACTGTGGTGAAGGCGGAAGGAGATAACTGAGAAATTGATCCAAGTCAAAAGATAAAAGTACCAATGACATTTTATGTTAATATAATCTTTGTCCAAATATACGTTACATAATATGAGCAATATACAGTTCGTTCATCATGTGATGTTATGTATCAGTGAACATAAACCTAAACCTAGTAGAAATTCAATAATGATATCCCATATACGCATTTGAGCATTGTTCAAGCACTGTTGAAATTCATTATCTCTGATACTAACATGGTTCATTACTATTACCGAACAATGACATTTTATGTCCTACTTTCCACAACACAGCTTCAGAATTCCGCTCGACTATGGTGTAAAGAATAATTATAACAAAATATGAATAAAAAAAATCAATTTTGAATATTTACGGAGCAACTTTAATTTTAATACGATTAAGGGATCGTTTCTACCCACTGTTTGCTAACCATTACAAAAGTTATTCCATCAACGTACGAAAGGATGTAGAATGTTAAAGAGTTCGTAAGGTACAAAGCTACATGTATTATTTAAATTATATTTACAGCTAATGAATAAAATGTTTTGTTTTTCTCCCTGGGAATGGGGCAATCCTATCTGGGAATATTTTTATCTATTCAAATTAAATGGCATTCGCAATGAACATTTCTGACCGATGGTTCCCATCACTTCGGTATATAATCGTCATGTTACACATAATTATGACAGAATATTTCCCTGGAGTAATTATATTTGTATTTTTTCAATATACATATATTGACGAAATTATTGTTTAATTACTGGTCGCAAAAAAACCTCCTAGGAATAGACAATTACCATAGTACCTTCGTTGAAGACACAACCATCCGGTAGAGGCGGCTGCCTTATGTGCGAAACAAAGTAAATACACTAATTGCCCTCTGCACGGAACGAATATCAGTCTCATGTATGATGAATTTCACGTTCCTTTCGCTTCCCAAACAGTCTACGTGGCCGTGATCGTATGGTAGTTTGATTTACAACTACCTATGCAATCAGTGCCTATCGCCACTGATGTGAGTCCGAATCTCGATGTACAACATTTGTCAATGACTTGAGACAGGTCGGTGGTTTTCTCCGGCTTCCTACACCAATAAAACTGCCCGCCACGGTATGACTGAAATATTGTTGAAAGTGGCGTTAAAAACTATTAAAAAAAAATAAGACCAAATGGTCAACAGTTCCATGGAAGTGGTGGTCCGTTGTAACTTTTCAAAACTTCGTCCAATACCACGTGTCGACATTCATAATTTACCGTTTGTAATCTTTTTCTCATCATAAATTTAATTAAGCAACAATAATAATCAACAAGATGTTGCACGCTACGTCGTGCTAAGCATACCCCCACTCGTTCATTTCTAAGTCGCACGGTAAACAGGAAGTAGATGTGCGGTAAACCTGGAAAGGGGAGACACGGTACAAGTCAACATGTCAAAGCCATATATCAAACATAAAATCATTTCTTCCAGTAGAAGCTGGGATAACTGTTACGAAAGTTTTCATTACAGCAAACATGAAAAATTCTAAGTCGCACTGTAAACAGGAAGTAGATGTGCGGTAAATCTGGAAAGGGGAGACACGGTACAAGTCACCATGTCAAAGCCATATATCAAATAATATGATAATAGGTGTTACCTAACTTGGGACGAAGTCCAATAATATTTTAAACAATATATCGGGGACCAAACTCCGGACAGTTTTCGTATCCGCTACCGAACATGGTTCATAACCGGAAGTAGTAAATAAACTTTATTGTACTATAGCTTTAGTTTGCACATTTTGTTGTTCATGTGCGATGCTTTATTCACGAGAAAAGCCGTCATTAGTTTTATACATCATAAAAATTGTCGGTCATCTTTCTTTATGGTTGTCAAGGACTACTTCACGCTCTATCTCGCGATATTTTGAACAGGTTCCACTTCTCACGAGAGCTGCAACTTGATTTTTTATTCTACATCCTTGTACCCGTTCTTGATTTTATTTATACAATATGTAGTTTTTACTACTTTGATACTCGTGCCCCTACAAGAGCAATTTTTTACTGCATCGAATTTTTTGCAGAAACCCACTGTAGCTGAACATGTATTGGTTCTGGTATGTCATTTCCGGTGCATGAAAATTTAGTCATTAATTTATAGAAAAAAATTTCTATTTCTACCATAGTTGGGACTTCGTCCCATATAAAATCATTTCTTCCAGTAGAAGCTGAGATATGTTACGAAAGTGTGAACGGACGGACGTACGGACAAGGTGATTGCAATATAGCCCCCTCTCTACGACTCGGGGCATAATTTGTAATATATTTATTATTGGTACGGAAGCACATGTATTTGTTTACGTAGGACACGTGGTGATGTTTACATCAACACGTCGTCGCATACCTGTATTAGCATATAGGTTATAGGTAAAGAAGTTTTCTTTGGACATTATTATGTCGCAATGCAGTATTCCACTTGTAATGACTATGAAGTTTTTCATTGGACATCGTTATGTCGCAATGCAGTATTCTACCCGTAATGGTACGGGTAGACCCCTTTTCTTCGTGCGGTCTACTCTATTAAATAGAAAGTATTTTCTATTGACCTTAAAGTCAGTCATTCAATTAAATATAAAATAAATTTCAAACATCTTCACTTCTTCGGTTTAAAAAACGTCTAATATTCTAAAACTCACACTATTTAATAAATAAACATTAATTTAAAAGTTAGTAATAATAGAATCATACAAAATTCTAATATAAAAAAAATTTATGGGCGCAATTTCTCACTGAGAAAGCCGCCGTCAAATAATATATAAGATTAAGATTGTTCGTCATTCGAAGTTCTGCCTTTAAGCGAGTAGCATACGTACTTTGCACCCCCCTCCAACCCCTCCCGCCCAATACAGATTACAGTATGATAATTGTTAATAAATGATCGACATTAAATATTCCAAATACTGATATGAATATTTTATTTTGTAGATTGTTGTATGTATATACATGTATATGGAAAATTATATTGAGGACTGAGATTGAAATATTGTAAATATAGAGAACTTTATTGAGGACGGAGATTGAAATGTATGGACGTTAATGTTTTTGAGAAACAGAGGACTGTGATTGTTTGTTGAAATGTTGAGTCTTTGATAGACTAATTAATGAAGTATGCTACTCTCATAGGAGAGCTCATTCCTAATATATGTTTTGAGTTTTAATTAGTAAATAATTTATGTTCGTTTAAGCTTGGCGAAATAGAACATAATTACTACTACATCTAATACGATGTATACCTTCTGTATTGCTACCATATCTAATACGATGTATACCTTCTGTATTACTACCATATCTAATACGATGTATACCTTCTGTATTACTACCATATCTAATACGATGTATACCTTCTGCATTACTACCACATCTAATACGATGTATACCTTCTGTATTACTACCATGTCTAATACGATGTATACCTTCTGTATTACTACTATATCTAATACGATGTATACCTTCTGTACATTAACATTGCTAAACATGTATACGATGTATACCTTCTGTATTACTACCACATCTAATACGATGTATACCTTCTGTATTACTACCACATCTAATACGATGTATACCTTCTGTATTACTACCATATCTAATACGATGTATACCTTCTGCATTACTACTATATCTAATACGATGTATACCTTCTGCATTACTACCACATCTAATACGATGTATACCTTCTGTATTACTACCACATCTAATACGATGTATACCTTCTGTATTACTACTATATCTAATACGATGTATACCTTCTGTACATTAACATTGCTAAACATGTAAATACGTGTTTGTGTTCAATAGAAATTAAAAGTTTTGTTTGTTTGATGGTGTTTACTAACAAACAGAACACAATCACGTATGTACATGTTTAACAATGTAAAAACGCCATACATGTACCGTATTTCTAAGGAGTCTCAACACGAACGATGAAATAGCTTTGTCGGAAATTGCTCTGATGCTTACAAATTGGCAATAAGTGACATGGGTAAGGTCAATGACATCTGAACACAATCCTCACGCCACCGACATGGGTTCGTGACCCGATAACCACACCTAGTGTTAAGATTTCCAGACACCTACTCTATGACCAGTGGCTTCATCGTTACGTTCATCATAGCTGTCTGGGTTTTTATTCCACATTATGTCTGGTAGTCAAGATACAAGAGAAAAATTTGCGAAAAACTCTCCCAGATTAACAATACAGAAATTGCTTTGCATTATTATATCTTGAAAGTATTTTTGTAAACAAGGGTGTTTTAATCAATGTATTAAACGTCGGATTTTAATCATTAATTCAAATTAAATTACCAATGATTCTGAAATTCCGTAAAATCAGTCATCCTGATGAATATCAATGACGATAACAGAGTTCAGTAATAAGTTCGTCATCACTGTCCGTGCTTTCCTCACATATTAGTGGACTACAAACATGTACTCGGTAGACACGATATAGCAAACATTATAACTCGGGCGATGGGACAAACTGAGTGAAACAATGTGAAACAATACATACAAACAAAATCACGGACCATACGAGCACCCACAAAATATATCAATTTAATTATCACTGTAATGACTAATGTTATTATTTGATGTTATCACAAATAGTTATGTGTGAAGTGACAAAGTATTAAATACCAATTTGCTTAGTAATTGACGAGGGAATCGCTAATAATTATTTTTTAAATATTAAATATTTACTGAAAGTTAAATTGCATTGCAAAACATTCCATTATTTTTTCAGATTATAAAGCATACCCTGGTACTATATAACTGGGTACATATATTTTTTTAATTGAAGTAATTTCAATTACCTTTGAGATACTATTGTTAAGTTTTATATGGGTCATTCAGGTAAAAGGCAATTTATTAAACGGTAGATATAATCCAAGTAAATATAAAATAACAAAAATTAAAGGAAAACGATAATTAGACATTGTACAAATGAATTATTGATTTCATGATTCAACAAAAATATAGTTGGATTGATATCGAACAGTTTATTCATGTCACTTCGGAAAATGTCTATTCTCGTGAAATGCATTCCTTAGGTCATGTTTGATTACAATGGATCCGAAACCGGATTTGAAAACCAATATGTTTTTTCACACGGAACCAAAACCGGATTCGAGAAACCCCGAGACGTGCTCTGAAGAAGGCTTTCCCGGATTCAAGATGGCCGAAAAGGAGCATGTAACCAATGGAGCAGAAAAAACAAAAACATACAAAAAGAAACAAAAATTGAATTATTAAATTCCTTTTTGGACATATCAAAAGAGCAAAACAAAAACAAAAACAAAAACCGTGACATGATGTCCAGGAATTTCTTGGCTTTTACAGTTGTTGATTTGTTAGTTTTGTTTTTGCTTCATTCTTTGTTGTTGTTAGGTTAATAAAATTTAATCCAATTAAACTGCATATTCTTTGAGCCTGCAGACATTGGCCTGATTCTTGTAGTAATTGATAAATGATGAGTTGTAAATAAAAAGTTTTCTGTGGTTCCAGTTAACATACAGCGGAAACAGCTACGACTCTTGGACTTAAGAAATTCATGAAATTGCAGTAGTCCAGATTTTTATACACCTAATGGGTCATATTATGGTATACTGTTGTTCGTCCCTCAGTCGTCATGCGGGAGATTAGGGTTCGGATCCCAGGCGGTTCAAACCAAAGATTTTAAAATTGGTATTTTCTGTTTCTTCGCTAAGCACGCAGCATTAACGGTGAAGTGCAAAGGTTTTTGAGTATTTTATTTTATTGCTTTACTCGAAAAAGATACATAAAAAATGCGGGAAATTTTTTTTTCGACGCCAAGTGTGTCACCGTTTATCTGTAAACAGAGGTTTATTGTAGAATTTTAACATGATTATCTCCTCTTGGTAATCCAAGACTGTGTCGTCATTCGGTTCTTATCAGTCTACTGCACATGCCTACGAGAATAACATAGCTTCTTGATATTCTGATGATGAAAGTGACCAAAGTAGCATCAAAGGCATCGATTCAACATAGAAAACAATATATTAAAAACATACAAATTAAAATAAAAAAAAACAAAAACATTTATAATTTGAAATAAAAAATACTTAAAAAAAATACAAGTCGAACTTTTGTACTCTAACTGTCTATTTACATTTAGACAATATTCGCCAGGAAATTCATAAATAGCCTTCTCTCAATAATATTGTATATGGAAAAAAACATAAATGATAGATACTAAAAATGTAGTAACTCTAGTTATTTGTACATGAACATTCACATTTTCATCCCTTTAATGCATTTTTACATCAAATGTATTATTTATGACTTGTCAGTAATTGTTGAATTGATCTAACAGCGAGATGTGGAATTTATGTCCGTGACACACTAAGTCATTTTAGCCTTCATTTACGTTAGTCGTATTTACAAACTTTACTTTAAAAGGCACGCTCCATAAAGTGTCATTTGACACCTTTCAGAGGGAACAAAATTCAATAAAACTTAAATCCTTTTCATAATATATATCTACCATTTTATGGGACCATCAACCATTTACCATAAAAAAAAATAATGCCAGTCTCCAAAAGTAAATGATCCGGCCTATGATGCCCTAGTGTACTTAAGGAGACCCACTACCATATATACCTGGTTCATATCATAAGGCAACACCATTCGTTATATGTATAAATAGAAGATAATGTGAGTTCCCTAAAGTACCTAATAAATATCGTGAAAAAAAAATGATACATTATAGGGTGAGTGCCCGGTTTTCTTTTTTTTTTGAGGATATGTAGAGCCCCCTAAACTACATGAAGACCTGACATTTTACACAATCTACAACAGAGATCGTTGTACCGTATCCAACAATTGACGACAGCCCACACTGTACGACAATGTACATGTATATCAGAGGGAGATCCAGACATTTCCATAAGGGCGCCCGTTTTATTTCAGAAACAATAATTTTTTAGAAATATCAAAAGATACCGAGACGTAATTCAAAGCAAAAATAGCAAGACATGGTAAAAGAAAAATGACAAGGACGAAACTGGAAATATTCTGTTAAAATACGTTTTTACCAGTACATAATCTAGCACAAAAAGGGGGATATGTCACCCTCTGGATCCGCCTATGTATCTCATAGGGTATGGTCATTTGATTCTGAGAGGGATCTGGAAGGTTGTTTCTTGTTTTTTTTTCTTCAAAAATAAATATTCTGGCCAGGTCATCAGCAAAAATAAGATAAAAATCCTATCACGCAACGAAACGACACGAAATACAGCATATAGATGACTTGATAATAGATGAAAAAAATATTAAAAATGTCGATCGTAAATATAGAGCGAAGAAGGTTTTATTAAAAATTTCTGCCTAAATAAATTCGTTGTTATGCCATTGTGTTATCCTTGCTAGCTAAGACAATGGCCAATTTTTTACACGAATATACCTATCAATGTGGTGGTCTATTTAGAATAAAAAAAAACGAGCAACGTGTTAGTCAGCAATATATTGTTGCAGCTAGGGGCGATGTAGCCAAATTTCGACATCGAGAAGTGCGTTAGGAGGGGCTAATGTTTTCAAAGTAAAGAAATACTGTTTTCTGACAGATAAAAGGGGATGCGATCGTTTCACTTCTCCTTTGTATGAACCAAGTGTACATCTCCGCTTTGAAATCTGAACGCCTACCTCTTTTTGTGGTATACATTGATAATATTTACGGTCTATATTTGGAAGGAAAGTCACAAATTTTAGGTCAGATTGAAAATAATTTCAATTTTTTCACACGGTCTTATACCAAAACCTGTCATGGAACGGTTATAACGTAGTTACAAGGATTGTGTTAGTGTATCGCTATATTTTCATTAAGAGTGTTGTTGGCGTGAAAACAAAACCCAACGTTAGTGGATTCATATATACATGTGGGCCATCGTACCTCCTGGGTTGATGACCATTTCCCTGATGAGATGTTTACCCGTGGAACCGGTTTGCTGTGATTATATTCATTAACAATAATTTATAATTATTTTATATATAAACATTCGTACTGAAATCTTCACATCGCGAGTAAAGAAGTTGTTATGCATATTCCTATTTGGTAAACTGATAAAATTAGATACAGTGTTACTACCTTGGACATACGATCACGAGCCATGTGGACTTTAGAGAATTTGCATAAACATTTTCTTTATGACTTGATGTTCTGGCTTTTCAGATTCAGATTTACTCTCGCACTATACGATTGCATATGATAAGTTACAATAAAAGTTATATTCTTCATTCTCTTTAATTACTCATTACGTCACACGGTCATAACTGTTTGATATTTCACCTTTGTTAAGAAGACAGGCACGATGAACCCACGGGAGGATATCCTAGAACCACGGTATTTATTCTTTCATTTTCGTATATTTTTACAAGAGAATTTTTTTAATTAGTATACTTAACCTTTTAACGTAAGCTTTATTAACACTAAAGTTACCAATGTCCACCCGCCCAACCGTTTTGTACACAAAGAAGGGATATGGTACAGACCCTGGATCGTTTAACTTAACAGATATTTCGCATCGTTTGCGTGTATCGTTCGTTCGTTTTTCGTTTTCCGTTCGTTTGCGTTTCGTGCGTGTAATTTGTTCGTTCGCCAGTTTTATTAGAAGAACACACGAAACGAAATACGAACGAACGATACACGAAACGAACACACGCTTCACCAGATCACGTGGCACTTATCAACTACATGTACTATTTCCAGTTTAAAATAATTACTACAATTTCAATCTTACTATTACTAAAAAAAAATTAATTAGAGTGTAAACAAAATTTTACATATACAAACATGCATTTCCTTTATTTACATGTACCAGTAATTTTGTACAATAAGGGAAAACATACACAAACAAATGTATTTAATAAATGCTTTTTTTTTCTATAATTTACTCTAGGACAAATAAACAAGAAATCATCTACATGTACATGTATGTAAACAAACGCCTCTAGCATTTTCACCTGTGAAATACATGCACTGCAGGTGTGAAATATCAACTCTTACATTTGTAATTTCATTCTAATTAACAATTATATGACCTTTTGAATCCACACACCTCTCGGACAGCTTAACCGAGAAAATAACTGATACACCTATGTCTGGTTGAAATTGTCAATTCAGAATCATCCGAATAATTATAAATATAAATCCTGTATAATTATATAATTTAATAAATATAAATTCTGTATATTTATATAATTAAATAAATATAAATTCTGTATAATTATATAAATAGAAAGTCATATTTGGAAGTCAAATATATGAGATTTAAAATTAAATCATAAATACCGACTAATTTATCATTTATATATATAACTTGCTCATAAAATATAAGATTACAGAAGTTAATCACATCAATTTGCACAAAAGTCATTCAAATAATAACATGATATTATTCGTGTATACGTATCGTGCGTTCGTTTCGTGTGTTTGTTTCGTGTATCGTGCGTTCGTTTCGTGTATCGTGCGTTGTTCTTTTCGTATATCGTGCGTTTTTCGTGTCGTTCGTGTGAAGCGTTCGTTCGTTTCGTTTGCGTTTCGTGCATATTGTAAACTTATACGATCCAGGGTCTGTATGATTATCTTTTTCCCCATAAAAAAGAAGACGACAAGAATGACGTCGCTACAGGAGATTTTTAAAAGGGAATACACAGATTGATATTTCCCGCGGTTTTAAAAAAGGTAAGTTTACCGGAAAATTTCGTACAAACAGCTTGAGACAATTGAAAATTATTACGATTTTCTATCAAGGTACTAAAATCACTACCTAAAAATGTGTAAATCTTAAAAAAAAGTTTTGACCTTTGCATTTCACCTGTAAGGAGTAAGAGCAAAGACTGGTAGGCTCGGAGTCAGTATAATATGTCCGAATGGCATGATAAAGTCTTGTAGCTGATCATTCAGTGCCCACAGGAAATTATTACGGAAATCAAGTACCTTATTATATACTCTGATATGTTAAATTGGTCAAATTAATATTGTTTCCTGACATCCCATGTTGTATAATCCAACAAGGATAGTTTTTTCAGCAGACACGGGTTCTCTTCCTCCTCCACGAGGGTGTTTTGTCACCACCTTGTCACTAATCGTACACACAAGTTCTTCAAACAGTGATCTGCTAATTCGGAACACAGATCTGAAGTAATCTATATTCTAATGCGGTTGTACATTTTCTACATATCATTCAATACGTGGCTTTTTGTCCCTCTTTGTTTTTCCAGCAACAAGAATATTCATCAATAGTAATGATTGATCATCATCAAAAAGAAAATCGAGCGCAGGATAGCTTATAATATTTATATCCATTATTTCGTAAAAAAATATTCTTCTAGTTTTCATTGGAAATCAAACACTGAAACTAAAACTGGATTTCGAGTTCATAACCGGATTTGGTTTCACCGTTTGATTTCAAATGATGGTTTTTGGAAACCAGATTATGAAACCGAATCCGGTTTTGTTGCAATGAAACATGACCTCATTCAATGATGACACACAGAGAAAAATGAAACAGTAAAAAATACTTCACAATAATGACGTAAATGTATGTAATTAGCAACAGTGAAAAACATTGAATGCAGAATTGTGTATATATATGGTGAACCATCGTCAATAACAAACAATTCTCCCTTAGGGCCAGACAGGTCAATACCTTGGGATGAAACAATGAATTCTCCCTTAGGGCCGGACAGGTCAATACCTTGAGATGAAACAATGTATAGCTCCTTACATTTAAAAGGATTACTTGCAGTAGCTCTTTATAAGCAACACTTTAGTCATTGTACGCTTTGTTGGAACTCGCACCCAATTATAATTGAAAATGTATGATGCTCCGTACCTACCACGGAAATAAACTTTTCGCGATAAATTAAAGTAATACTATTACAACTTCATAAAATACATTGAATATGCATGGCATGCTTATAAATCAACGCTAAACAACCTACAGTCATAAACGTCCTGCAGACTTGAGAAATAAATGTCCATTGAAAATATTTCTAAATTGTATTAATTGTGTCGTATCCTTTTGTGGTTTTATGACTAAAATATATTGAAATTTAAATTAAAGGAAAACTCCATGGTCTTAACAAGTTAGTGTGCACATTTAAATGATATTAAGTAAAATACATTTGTGTTAATGAATGATAAAAATAATATACCGTAAGGTAGAATTTGGTGATTGAAGTTGCCTGTTGCACCAAACAATGGGGGTCGCCATTTTTCAACACTCTACAATGTGAGGAGACAAGGGACATAATCCATTCTCGGATTATACCTACAATTAAAGCTCTTCCGAAAGAGCTGTGACGTATTAGTGCCGGTATCGTATATTATATCAGCATTGATCAGTTGCAATTTTATCATTAAAAATTATGTAAATCGTAAAATAACGTCGTATATTTATCTTTTTTTTTTTAATCATTATGACTTCATTGCACTAACGAAATTAAAAGGGAATATGTGAGAAGAATTTTTTTGTGTAATTACCCTTTAAAAACACGAGAAAGTACGACAGCATTGGGGACAAAAAAGGATTAAAAAGCATGTGTACGCATAAAATGAGTTAAAACTGACAGTTATTTAAACTATACGGCCAATCACGTAAAACATGAAATTCTCTAAGATGAAATTATACGTACACCCTCCCCTCTCCCGATACAAATAAACTCATTGTTTTATGAAAATGTAACATTGGATGGGAATATTAAGAAGAAAAAAAAAACGATATACGATTATAAACATTGTATTGCAGTTGATCTTATATTAAAACATAACCAAACGGGCACGATGTTGGGAAGAGTCAGATACATGTTATTTATTCAACTAACATGATCCGGACCTGTGACGTCACATGAATAGGTGTCATGGCCGCTTTCACTACGACAGGAAATTCCAAATATTCACATTTTTAATTGGATATATTAATGTTAATAAAGGTGCTTTTTTTAAATAATAAGTTATTTATGAATAAAAAGTTACAATGAATTGAATTAAAACAACTTTTCAACTGACTGGAGTATTCTTTTAAATTAACGATAACAATTGCATACTGCTTTTGTAAAATTATCACGTACTCTCTTAAATCTGAGCGTTTTATTTTCGCACAGATGTTTGTAACCTATGTAAAGTGATCACGTTGAAATAAGACAAGGACAACGTTGCAATCATATCTGGGTCACGGGCACCTGTTAATAACTGTGAATGCGAATATGCAATAAAATTACATGCAGATTAATACATGGGCATTTCCATATTGGCCTGGTTATCATCCCGAGACACCCATATTGGCCTGAGACGAAGTGTGTAGTGTTTTGTATAGCAATGATTGTCCTTTTTCTTTTGGTCACTGTATTGCATTTGCTTGCCCTTGCGCTTCAATGGGGATCTTCAAACATTTGATGCAAAAGCGAGTATGCAATTTTACATGGTTAGACCATATACAGTGTGAAAAAAAACCATGTGTATAATTTTCAACCTGGTTCAATTAAGTCTGAAAAACGCGCGTGCAAATTTACATTAGACCCAAATGAAGTATAAAAAAAAACAAAAAACACGTGTGCAATTTTACATTGACATTGCCATTGGGTCCTATGATTGTTACCGGTCACTGTGAAATAAACTAGAAAAAGGATATACTAGGAGATATCATATTGAAATGTTTTATGATCACTTCCGTCCTTTCTATATGTATATACTCACCTTTTTTTATCCTGCACTTGCACTATTTGAGCAGGCAAATTGCAGTGACTGGATAATTTTTGTTATATACTGTCATTGACAGAAATATAGCTTTTTCTGGTACCCCTTTCACATATTACCTGTTGAGCTTTGGGAACCTCGTTGTAATACCAGTTCACTTCCTGTTGACAGAAATTATCAAAAGGGGCAATCAAGGAATAATTATATAATTTTATTATTTAATTCAATACATGCACGTCAATGTATGTGATTAATGTGAATTTTTTCTGCAAGATAAATATAATATCAACGCAGTATCTTAAAATATGAAGATTGTGTGTATTTATCACAAAACTGTCCCAGGTTTTAAGCCTCAAACACATAAACTTTATAATTTAAGACACTACACTATTATTTTCTTTAATATCAACGATGCAATAATAATTTGATTTATGACTGTCTAAGATTCTTCCTTACAAATGGTGGTAGGAGAATAATAGTTAGTAGTACAAAATGTACCAGGAATGTCATGTTTCCTCGCTTTAGTAGTCATAGTAATGTGTCTTAACCTCCTTTTACGTTGTACTTCGGTATCCATCTGAAGGGTACAATGTAATATCGTTTAAATATTCTAGCAGACATATCAGTTGAGAAGGTTGAAACGAATAATATATATATTTGATTGATCAATTAGATAATCTAAAGCATTACTACAGACATCAAACTACACCATCGTGCAATCTGCCCATGATAAAATGGTTCAATGAAGTACTACAGAAAGTAGCTTTCATCTTATGAATATGAAACACATTTAAATGGGTAAATTATTTATCAGTTCAATTAGATAAATCTACGTTTTCATATATCATTGAATGGTTTGATGTTTCTGAAATACTGATAAGACACGTGTTTATATGGCCAAATATTTTAAAAGATATTCTCTGATATTGACTTTTACATTAATATAAAAGGTATTTCATATGCTTAATGGCATCATTTCATGATACTCTATACTCCATGGTTCCTTCTGGGGGCGAGACGATTATGGATAAAATCGGAATGTTCGGGCTTGGAACATGCCACCCATAATCACACCTAGCAAGCTGTGGCTCATTACAAGTTTGCGAATGTTGTCTTTCTATACGTGCAAGGTGTACATTATTCCAGGGTCACAAGGTACTTGCTTACACCCCGTTTTTATGATACCCATTTATGTAAACAATTCGGCCCGAGCTATTGAAGGACATCTCTCAGCCACAGCGGTGGTGCTAGGTACTTTTGTGATTTCCGGGATCCTCCCTGATGTTATTGTATTTAGATGATTATCTTTGTTGTAAAGCAGTATTTAAGTAGTCTCTTTTCTGTTTAGTATTATGCAAAGGTAAAAGGTAAAGGTAAATATATTTAGGTTTAAAAATGTCAACATCATACACAAGTGTTTAAAAATTTCTCGTTAAGTTAAAAGTAAAACATAAAACTGCCATCTTTAACTGAAACTTCAATCCACCAATTGTAGCTGCTGAGAACTTTCTCACTAAGGATAGCCCATGAAAGCCATTCAGCTTATTTCCAATGGGATCCTTTATAAGTATCAGCTTAAAGTTCAAGTGGACATTAAAAGATCAACATGAGCGGGTAGAGGGATTACTTAATTTAAAAATAAGTACATTATCTATGAAAATATATATGTATATATAATTGTCATTATTATGATATGACATGTCTTTCCCGTTCTTCACTGGTATGTATCAGGTGGCACTTCACTTCTTTTTTTAAATCTTTGCAAATCATTGATGGATTTGATCGAATCGGGTAGAGAATTCCAATCATGGATTCCATTGTAGTAAAATGTTGTTGATTCGATGCCTTTAATTTTTGGTGTAACATAATTAATCTGACTTGATCTAGTATTATGGGCATGATGTTCATTAATTTTGATGAAATTATTATTCAAATAAGAAGGACATGTATCATAATAGATTTTATGAGCATGGTTCAATCGAAGCTGTTTTACTGTTTTCAATATTTAAAAATCCTAGACTAGATAATTCAGCTGGCTTTATACTAGTTCTTGGGCCCATGCTTTTGATGAATCTAACTGTTTTGTTTTGTAAAGCACAGTTTGTTTTTTAAAGCACGAGTTATACCAGCGTACCAGGAGGAACAAGAATAATCAAAATGACATTGAATAAGTGCCATACTTAAAGTTTTCCGCGTTTCGGCAGATAGACAATTTGCCTTTCTATACATAAACCATAACCAGGAATTAACCTTTTTAATAATAGAGTTAGCTGTTTTTTCGCCAGACAGGTTTTGATCAATGTCAATGCCTAAATATTTAACACTATTTTGTGAATTTATTATATGACCATTACAGTTAATTTGAAATTCAGTTACATTTTTTAATTTTCTCTTTGGACCAAAAAGAATGCATTCTGTTTTACCAAGGTGGAGAGAAAGTTTGTTGTCAACGAGCTATTCACTAAAGGATTCGAGTTCTTGACCAAGTTTTTGAGAGATAAATTCAGGATTTTTATGAGAAAACATAATAGTACTGTCATCTGCGTACAGAAGTAATTTACAGTCTGAGTTAATGCTTATGGACATATCATTGACATAACAAAGGAAAAGTTGATGTTTGCTGGGTTGGATTCTGTGCCATTAACATTAACCAACTGTTGTCTGCCTGTTAAATACGATTCAAACCATTTAATGTTAGATACTCCCATCGCTTGAAGCTTGTTGCAAAGAATTTGATGATCGACCGTATCGAATGCAACCGTAATTGTTTACCAGAATAATGAAACACTTTGGTCATGTGACCTTTATACCAGAATAACCAAACACTTGGGGCATGTGACCTTTATACTAGATTGACAAGTGACAGAATAATCAGTATCAATCAATAATTTAATTAAAAAAACATAATTAAACATTATAATGACAAGTCTCGATTTGCTCTTAGAAACACTTGAAAATTTTAATTACAAACTCTTTCCTCAGAATGTCACGACAATATGATTTTGTAGACTGGTGTATGTTCATTTGCTTAGACAATTAGAAAAATTTGTTTGTGGAGTTCTAAATACGTTTATTCTTATTGCAATAATAAAAAGACGAAAACAGCACATGACACAAACGTTACTCATTGTACCAATATTTAGTGTTAACTTCAATACAATACACCAGGATTGAAACCTAGGGTAGAGGATATGACATAATGTCTCTGCTACCTGGGACACAGACATTAAAGGGGCGTGTGAAACGAATCAAACGGAGATGGAGAATGCCACGCTTGTAGCAGCGGCTCTTAATAGCCAACATCATGTAAGGGGAGATCGTTGGTGTCCCGTTGAAAGGCACAATATGTCTAACATGACCGGCTGTTAATCATGTGGCAATCTAAACATCCAACCGTCCAAGTGCAATCTTTTGTTACAATATCTATGTTGTTTATACACTTGTTACTGCTAGGAGGAAGCTACAAAACCAAATAAAATCGTAGTGGTTCAGCTGAAGTCATCACTTCGAAAGATTTACGGTCTTCATCGTGACTTGGTTAATAGTTTGGGAATATCTGTGGCACAAATGACAGCAGATATGTGCTTTGTACCATTCCCATCCTTTCCACACTCAAGGACGAGTTTGTGGTGTTCGTGTTACGTTTTATGTAGTTTATGGTAGATCATTGTGTGTCCTTCTGTTGGCCATTGTATTTCCTTCGATTCGGCTTATGATTACTCCTTTGGTATCTTCAAAATTTTATTCTCACTTGTTTTGACAAACAAGTTTACAAACAATAAATAAGTGACATTGGACTGTCGGAACAAGAATTGACCAATTCTTATATTCATATGGTCATTTTAAACCTTTTATAATGAAATATATTTTAAAACGCTGACAAGACAGCTGGGACCAGCAAATTCATAATTAAGTACACGAAATACATTCCCTAGTTGGCAAGACTCCTTGTACTTGCGGTCCAAATCGGAAGAAACAAGTAGTCTTGAACACATGTCGTATCGTATATAGTAGATTAACACATAGTTATGTGTTAAGCTGTGAAATGTAAACGCCATATGTTAGTGATGATGGAATAATACTACTGATGAAAAGGGAAAGTTAACTATTGGAAAAGTGAAGTCATTGCGTTTGTGGTAGAATTATGTTTATAATCTTCTTCCGTTGTAGATTTCAAAGTGAAAGTCAAAGTAAGAGGCAGAATATTGAGTATCAGTAGTATACTTCAAGGGGAATTTGCGGTAGTGCCTATCGACAAAATTGAGGGCGGAGCTTATAAACAAAATTAAATGAACAACATATTTATGAAACTGTATGTCACATGACCAACGTGACCTAAAGGTCACATACCTCAAAAATGTGAATTTTGTAGTTTTTAGACTGATGAAGAATATTCATTTTTAATACGACTGAAAGTTTGGGAGGGAGGAACACTAGTAACCATGCCTGTCAAATAGTTTGCTCCAGAAGTAATTGTGAAACTGTGTATCATTGATTTTTCCTCCTCGAGATAACCGTGGCCAAAATAATGATGAATCTGAAGGTTTGCTTTTCCCACTGCTATATATACCCACGGTCCCTGTTTAACTGCAAGCTGATTTCGATGCAGATAATCACCGAATCAAGAATTGTTCATTGACAGCACATCATCTATATAGCGGATGCTGGATTTAAAGTCTGGGCTAATTTAAACAATCATTCAATTGATAGGCTTTTATTTATGTGATCCTGCAAAATAATATACTTTTCTGTGAAATAAGCAATAATTATGTAAAACAAATTCTGTTCACGTTTGATGTGACGTTTAGAAATTTCAGTATTATATTAAGATATGATTACCTTTAGATTATTTTTTTTATTTTTGCGAATAAATAATTCATGTGAAACATGTATACATACTTTGTTTTAAATAAGACTTATTAATACAGATATGCTGTAAATTAACACTCCACGATACATTCATTAGTAAGCATGTTAACATGCGCATTGATATGGAAAAGTACCAAGCTGAACTAACAATTACATATTAAAACGTATTCATTTTATCGTATTTAATTAAGATACAATATATGGTCCACACAAAGTTCATCAGAAGAAAATGACGCGCAATTATTGCTTCTAAAGACCAATCTTACACAATACGTTTCTGTCGATGGCCCTGGTAACTATTAACTCAAATTTAATTTCGATGTTCCAACGCATTAACATACCTCGAAGGATAAAACTGAAAGCAGTAATATTATTGATGAAGCCAATGACCGTAAATCTCTTGTGCAGCGAAAATTTATACCAACTAAAATGAACATTTTCCCTTGTTGAATTTTGACGTTTGCTATGAATAAGAAATTCTTCGTCAAGTGGAATAGAATACCTAATGATTGATTGATTGATTTTATTGTGCTTAACGCAACTTTCAGCAATATTTCAGCTATATCATGGCGACCATTTTTTTTAGTGGTGGAAGAAGCCGGAGAGAACCATCGACCATGGGCAAGCAATTGGTAAACTTTATCACTTGCGGCTGTGAGTCGAGTTCACCCTTTATTGTAATTTACAAATCGGTTGCGAACCCACGCTGTATCATTCGGCAATAATAGTGGAATAAGACAGCACTGAAAAGGTTATAAAGGTTACATAATGTATGATGGCTTTTTGGTGTTCATGCAGATTCCTCTAACACTATCAAATAGTTTTTAGATAACATAGATACAGAGCCTTATTTCAATAAATGTTTAAGCAAATTTTCAAGAATAATATATTTAATATGTGAATAAAAAAGACGCGACAGTATAATCAATGTTGCGAATAAGAGCTTCAATGTCCAATATCTGTGGTCTTGGACTACATTTTTGTTTTTAAATATTTCAGAATGAATTTGAACGAAAGTATGTGAAAAACTCATAATGATTACTACATGTTGGTAATTGTGGTTGGAAATAACAGAATCATGTATCACAGTAGCTCTAGAGATGATGTATTTTTTGGAGGGCAAGTTTGTTTTTTCATCGGAAATAGCACATATGATATGCGTGATCCCAATACACAGTTTTTACAATTAAGTGACAATACATGATGTACAATATGGTTTCACTATATAAACAACATTATAATACATACCTTCAGCCAATAATAAATACACATTTCCAATATAGGTGGTTACGTTACACTACCTCTTGAGTAGAATGGTTTCCCCTAATAACCAAGGGCTTCTTTTATAACAGAAGACGAAGGACTGGGAATTAATCATATCTTTTAATGTTTGGTCTTATAAAAATAGTCAAACTCTAAAATACCCAATGCTTTGCGTATATCTTTGTGTATCGTGCAAACTAATATTTATTTTCATCTTTTACTACATGCTTACAATATTTGCATAAAACGTGAGCTGACGGTGTAATGGGTTTACAAATATGCCCTATTTCAATTGCTATGGGGTGGTACATATTTTCTTAATTTACAAGGATTTACGAAGGTTAAATTCAATGTATTTCTTGAATTGAAAGTCTACCGAAATTTGAATATTTCCCTAACAGAATTCTGCCACATTTGACAGAAAATGAAAGGCTGGACTTCCAGGGATTGTACAACAAACTCTTCTATATCCTGTTGTACAGCAAACTCTTCTATATCCTGTTCAAATTCAAAATTATGCTTCCATTTACCTTAACACATCTAGGAAAAAAGAATAGAAGCTATAAAAGTCCAAACACTCCGTTTCCCATGTTGCCCCATTTCTCCTTCATATTTTTATACTTTAGATATAGTTGTCGATGACTGTAAAGCAGCCAGCAATCAATCATATTTTTACGATATATTACTTTACTTAGATCTCAAATGTACAATTATAACTAAATGACTAAGGCTTACTTTCATTTGTTTATTTATGCTTTTTAAGCGCAAGAATATTGTACTGATATCACTCACGATACACGTGTCAAGATGACAAAGCAATATATTATACCGATAAAACAATGAACAACATACCTTTACGATACAAGTAGAAAAATGTACTTTAATATTTCATTTGATCAATGCACGTATTTTCTCTCAATTCAATACATTTATTTTTGCAAAAATAAGTATATAGAATGTTTTCTTTTAGCTAACAATTTTCACATGTACTTTGGAATATAAAATATTGCATTTTAATTACATGCTTAGGTAAAAAAAAGTTAACGGAGTAATATATTCTTCTTTTAGTTAATGTTTTCTTTTGGTGGAATGTTGTTTACCTCATGTGAGCAGTATTTTAGCTCTGTCCATGGCAACAACAAAATTAAACTGTAAAATAATGTAGGTGAAAATGAGAATATTGACGGATTGTTTAATTGCCATTGAAAAGGCTTGAGAAAATAGAGTCTTGGAAGCCACTAATAACATCGCCTGACTAACAGCTGTCACTAATAACATCGCCTGACTAACAGCTGTCACTAATAACATCGCCTGACTATCACTATGAGCTGTTGTAAGTATGCTTTCAGATCTAGAAAAATTAATACTTTTACCTCTTCTATTAAATAAAAAGAAAAACAGAACGTCACGATTTAATGATATATCGTATACAATACAAAGGAGGCAGGCCAGCAATAACCAACGTAAACAAATACAAAAGATGAAACATAAGGAACATGGACAAAATCCGTAGAGTAAACAGGTCCTGCTTCACATTAACTACCCACTTTGTTTTTCTTCGGATATTATTCGAAGTTGAGTATATGGTATATGTCGTAAACGATGTAAAAGGGTCAAGGATAGATTAGGACACTGAAAACATATTATAATTATCATGTGAGGCAGACACTGCGTAACAATAAACCAGTTATGATGACTGTTTAACCTGGTAGATGAAAACTTCAATCTTACTGTCATGCACATTAAGCAGTTTGCTAGGCAGTAACAAACATTTATCAAGAAAAGCCAGACATGGTGTACAGAAATGTACAATGCAAACTGAGATCATCAAAAGTTTGAAGATACCAAAGGGGTAATCAGAATCCGTAGAACAGACAACACAATGGTCAAAAGAAAAAAACAACGATGTACAAAACATACACATATTTTCTTAATCATTTTACACACATGCGTTTCAACGTATTCGGTGTAGAAGTCATGAATGGGACACCTTTGTAAATAAGATATAAACTGTATATTATTTCATTTTACATTGAGTGATATGAATGTTTACCTTTTGTGTTAATGTTTCATCATTTGTTAGTTATACTATTGTGTCCTTGACACTTGTCAATATTCATACTATTTAAAAAAAAGTATTTTTTATTCCAGACGATGATACTCTTGTTTCATTGGTAACTTAAGATAATTGTAATAAGATTTACAATGGTGATTTAATTACTGTTTAGTCGTTTATCAAGATAGCTGGTCAAGATTCAGTGATCAGCTTTACATGATTACTAGTTTCTGACTGTCAGTGGTAAGACTAGCCCAGAAAATTGCCTTGCAACCCGTTAATTAGGTTTACCATGTTAACTTTCTTTGTGTCCGTGACGAGTTTTATCAAAAGCATGTATATTATGTGTTTGACAACTTGTAAGGTATACAGTACTTGCGTCACTTATGACCTATTGAAAAGCATACATAACACACTCGCCAAAATCATGTAAAGCATGCAACAAGTTCTAGAGTTTGTGGGTGGGCATACTGGTATCGAAATGACAGAATGTAGCACATTTCATGTCTGAAAGAGAGGAACATGTATTTTGGATTAACTTGTTTATGAGTTTTAGACGATGATGATTATTTATAGTTCAGCTATTTGCAAATATTATCGAATAAAATAATAAACATATGTATTGAATTCCTACTGCTTGATAAGAATACTGTTGATGTCATCGCAAGTCCAGTTGTACTTTTTATCACGTTTTTCGTTATGCAATGATAAATCATAACTATATTCTTTACAGCAGCCATATTTACAGACTGGCTACATGAAATACATTAATTGTTTTAATATTTTGGTAGGAGCAATAGCAATAATTTGTTGTATCCAATAAGAATAAACACTATTACAATTACATAGTATGAAAATCATGATATAATATAAATAATTGTCTAAATTACTTTGAAGTTCGTAAGTAGGTTTAATTGATGTAATTATATAATATTTATTTATAGATAAGACCATTTAACAGTGAATAATGTCCAGTTATAACAAAATTGTTATTTCGTGTTAATTATGGCCATGAAGTTTGTCAATATAAGTCATCAAGATAACATTCAGTGATTTCCGTTCTGACAGTTACAATGGAAAAGCAACAATTATGTTTCCCGCATTCTGTACTTGCATTTATTATTCATAGTAAAAAATATGTCTCTTATAGAAAGAAAAATACAAAAAAAGATATTAAATGAAAAACACAAAAATATCACTCTGTCGGAACAGTTCTAAAATCGAACCGACAAATCGTAGATACATAGAAAGAAATCGACATCTCTCTCACATATAGATGACTTCTTACCTTCCAAGCATGGTGCACGCACTTCACCAAAAAGTGGCAGGATTAAACTAGCCTTATGGTTCCAAACCTCTCCTCTAAGTGCAATAATGCGGTCATATAAGTGTTTTCCACATGGGAGTAAAAAACATACTCTAAGTAAAAAATACATGTCTTCAGTCTTCAGTGTTACTCTACAATTCAGACACGAAGATTCAGCACACTGCATAACATCGTAATTACTTTTAACACAACAGATGGTTGAATGCTATCCGTCACACATCAACATATGTTGCAAACATGAAAAACAGGGAAACCTCAGACACCTTCTGGAATCTTACGTTCTGGTGTCTCAGATGACCATTTCGTACACCTTTGCCATTATTAGATTATAACATCTAACAATGGTATCTCACATCGACTATACCTATCACACATGTGCAGTTAGTAGAATAAACAGTTGATGACAGTTTAGACTTATGTCCAGTGACCTAGACCTATCACAAACACCAGCACTTTTTTTAGGAACATGGGAAAAATCTTTATATGAAAAATCGGAAAAAACGCAATTAGCATACTTCCGATTTGTAGACGACATATGGGGCTTATGGATAGATGGAATAGATGAACTGCACACAAAACTTCGAATTCAATACATCAACGCATGCAAGTAGATGTACGACACTCCAACAATAAATTAGAGTTTTTGGACGCTTTGACTATTATAGATAAAGACATTTTAAAAACAGACTTATATGCAAAACCGACCGATAAACATTTATATTTGCATTCTCAATCTTCACATCCGAACTACATGAAAACATCAATACTATATGGTTTAGGAGTTAGAGTGAAACGAATTTGCTCCGAGGAATCAGCATACAAATTACAAAGGAATGAAATGAAGAAAATCTAAGTAAATGCGGATATTCAGGCAGTACCGTTGAGCATGAATTACAAAAAATGGACAAGTTAAGTAGAAGTAACCTTTTAACATATAGGACAAACAAATCCAAGACAGACAGGGTGCCGTTGGTCTTGACTTACTCAAAAGGCTTGCCGCACGTCCGGCAAATTATTAAGAAACATATGACGATGATATACAAATCCGATAAAATGAAAAAAGTCTTTGACAAACCCCCTATTTTAGCATTTCGACGCAACAAAAACCTGAAAGACATTTTAGTGCACAAAAAGCATAATAGCATGTACTTTAAGTAACCAAATAAATGTGAACCTTGTGGACGAAACTGCGCAATATGCCCTTATGTACGCAACACGCAATTCTTTGGAAACTATGAAGGGAAGACATTTGGCGTGAAAATTTTTATTAACTGTACGACAGCGAATGTGGTATATGCATTATTTTGCAAGAGTTGCGACTGCTTTATTTATGTAGGGGAGACTAGTGATACTCTTTATCAAAGACATTTACTTAACCTTTCCTTAATTCGAAGACAAAAAACAGATCCTGTTGCATTACATTTTAATTCTGCGAACCACTCAGTCAACGATTATGAAATAGTTGCTCTTGAAAAAATTTGTGGCGATGATATATATAGACAGACGATAGAAAATTTATGGATAAAAAAAATTACGGACTTACAAGCCGCACGGAATAAATACAAAAACGTGACGTTCTCGTTCCCGAACATTTAATTGTAAATTGTGACGTTATTCATTGTGATTGTAAATGTTGTTACTAACGCATAAAAAAGTTCCGCTGAAGAAGGCCGGCTTGACCGGTCGAAAGCTCCGGATTTGAATTTAAGAGATTATGTTATTTACCTCATTATGAGAGATATATATATAATCAGGAATCGTTGTCGATTACCAATTAAGAAATCCCTTCTACTGATATATACGTGGAAATTGACAGCTGATGTCCCTTTGAATATATATGAATATACAATAAGGGTCATCAATCTTTCAGAAAGTGCAAGCATATTAAATACCGGATAAACATACACAAACGGTAGACGAAGCTCTTTTTCTTGTTGTTTCCTTTTGAATTTGAAACTAAATTATGCAATATATGGTAAATTGAGAACATGATATTCGATATCAAACAACAATTCACAACATCAAATGTAAGGTAATAACTAAAGTAGGTGGATGTAATAGTTATCTCGAAGCTTAAATGGAGAAAAAGGAAGTGAAATAACTACTTACATATAATCCGATCAGCATAGAATGTACAAATTATGTTTGTATCCTTGTTAAGAAGAATACATTGGCTTGAAAGGTAATCTCATCATCATTTTAAATTTTTTTTCAGAATATTTCAACACCGTGTTGAAATAAAAATGTGTATGAAAAAAGTTAAAAGATACCGAATAGAGAATCATAATCCGTAATTCGAAGGACAGAAAAGACAATGGAAAAAAGAATAACGATCTACAAAACACTACACAGAAAATTAAAGATATGTATTCTCACTTTTGAGACAGACCAGTTCCTATTTTTAACGATGTGAGATTTACTTATCTTGCAGTAGTGCAAGACAAAACAATCACGCGCGTTTTACCGGCAAATGCATGCTGTACAGTTTATGTCAACTCCTCCCGGTGTTATATTCTATATGTCTCTGTGATTTGAATACGGATGTCGAATGATAGTATTGGCAGTTATATTTTTGGTCAGAGTTGACTTGTTTTCCTAGTTTATCTTCCGATGTCCTTGTGTACTGTCTTATTTAAATGATGGGCAAGGCCATCAGCTCTCATTAATAGAACTCATGTTATATATACTCTTCTGTGTCACGCAGATTAAATATATAAGATAACATTTGATATCTACGTTGTTTTACCATCACTAGGTCGATACCTCTGCTAGAGGACTTTTAGTTCTCGAAGTTATCATACACCAGGTAGTCAATAATTCGTCGCTGACATGGCTTATAAGATATATTTTTACTGCATTTATTTCCAAATTCGTGTTATTGTTATCCTGCAGGTATATGTGATCATAACCGATGTTTGATATCCTGTTTAGGCCCCGTAGTGTTCATGCTCTTCAAAATATATTGGCCTTGGGCATACCTGATGAAGGTCATTCCAGAAACACGTTTTGTGCAAATCTACTTTTTTTATTCTGTTTGTCGTAATCACTTTCCTATCCTCCATACCTCTCATGATATATCGGCAAATTTTACAGTACCACTAGGTGATCAGAAATCGTTTAACCTTCCGGAGCACCTGATTTCACACCCAATGTTTAGTGGGGGTTCTTTACTCGATCTTTAGTGTCATGTGTATGTTTTGTAGGTTGTTCTTTTGTACTTTTTCTGTTAGCCATTGTGTTGTCTATTCTTCTTCGATGTACGGATTCTGATTACCCCTTTGGTATCTTCAAACTCTTCTTACAACTTCTGATTACTCCAATGGGATCTTTAATCTTTTAAGTCTTAAGACAAATATTATGATTTTGTTTGTTCAGTAATTGTTTGTGCTGCTAATGCATTTGATGACGTCGTGTACAATGTTTATGGTATTTGAAACACCCATAATATGTATACAAAACTATCCGGAAAATGATGAATAGAAACATATGCATATAAGTGTAAACAAATTAAACGAAAAAGCAGGAATATGGATACATATTGACATCAAACAATGTAAATGATTGAAAGTGTAAATGACGTATATGACACTTATTTACTAAAATCAAGAACAGAAAATCTCAGTTATGTTTGTTTGTATATATACAGTCCGACAAAAGTTAAGCACCACCTGACTTGTTTCAATAATATATTTTCTAATAATGAACTTATTTCAAATCGGTTTGCTGTTTTCGTTGCCTGTACACACATACTTACTTGCCTGTTAAACAGGTTATTGATATATTTTTATTTATGTGTATATGACAAGGTATGTAAAGTGCCACGTGTACTTTTCAACATTTGTGTTTGCGAACGAAAGCTGATTTTTTTTGTGTAGAGTTTTAAGTTTCATTTTCTATTGGTTTGGTATGGTGCGGCGAAAATTAACCATACCAGAAAGGTGGCAAGCTGTTGGCATGCATAACGGTGGTTTTAGCCATAGAAGGGTGGCAGACCACTTCAGGGTTAACCATTCCATCATTGTACGACTGATGCAGCGTTTTCGTCAAACGGGGAATGTTACTGACCGTCCACGTGCAGATAGACCTAGCAAAACGACGCCGAGAGAGGACCGGCTCATATCCAGACGGGCGCGGCAACGGCCGTTCAGTACAGCTGGTGCACTTCGTGGTAATTTATTGTTTGGAGGCCATATTAGCACGCGCACTGTAATCAGACGCCTCCACCATCAGGGAATGCGAGCGCGACGACCCATAAAACGTCCACAGTTGACATTACGTCATCGCCATGCTCGATTTGACTGGTCACATGATCATTTGGGGTGGACTATTCGCACATGGAGACGGGTCCACTGGTCTGAAAGTCGTTTTTTGTTACGCCCTACCGACGGTCGTGCAAGGGTTTGGCGCCAACGAAACACTTCATTTCAGGACAACCACATTTTGGACACAACTGCTTTTTGGGGGTGTGGGGTGTAACCGTCTGGGGTTATTTTTCCTTTGACTGTAAGTTGGACTTGTACGTTCTTGATGGTAATCTGACAGGCCAAAAATACAGTGACAATGTGCTCGCTCCACGCATAGTCCCCCATTTCGACAATCATGCGTTGGCTGACAGGCCAATGTTCATGGACGACCACGCTAGGCCACATAGAGCCCGAATTGTACAACATTTTTTACAGCAAGAGGCTGTTCAGACAATTCCATGGCCTGCGATGTCGCCAGACATGAACCCTATAGAGCATGTATGGGACTTTATTGGCCGAAAAATTAACCAACGCAATCCAAAATGTCAAAATATTGACGAATTAAGAACTGCTATCTTACAGGAGTGGCAAAGTGGCAACAGTTCCCCCAAGAACGGCTTAGGCGTCTTGTACGAAGCATGACGAGGCGTATTACAGAACTTCACAATAAACGCGGTTGATATACTCGTTATTGATTTTTATGCCTTACACATACGCACAATAGATGCATTTAAAAGTTCTTAAAATCTGAAGACTCTGCATTTTAATGCAATGTTAAAAACTTCCATCAAAGACAAACTGGTTTTACGTTTTTCCAGCGCCTGTTTTGAACCCCATTTTTGCGACGTCATAGTCACGTCTTTCAGGATAATAAATACTTGGTAGATTGGTGATTTTAGAGCCCTTGCTGTAGTCTTTTAAGAAGTGTAAGACAAATGGTGATATCTATTTTATTGTTTTAACAGTATTGATGTAAAAAAAATATACCGATAAAATATAGGGTGGTGATTAACTTTTGTCGGAGTGTATATAAATGAAGGAGAACTATTTGTTTTGCAACATTGTCATATCATGATAATTTATTTTCCAGTAATATCGCGTTAGCTTAAAGTTATAAAAACGTAGATATCTTATAGGTTTCTTATCCTTACAGGTACATGTGTGTGAGATAACAAATCGTTTTTCTGATAATTTCTTCAATGAAAAAAAAATGTATATGCACATATGACGTCGTCAAATGTTTCATGGAACATGTCATTTTCTGATGAACTATTATAATAATGTCTCCACAGTGCTAAAACCTATAAATGTATACCATACTTTATTCTGCATTAATCATGCATACACTTCCTGGTTTAAAATTAAATAAAATTGCAGTGATGTGCCGATAAAATAGAAGAACCAATACCATCGTTCAAACTGGAAGTTTATTAATTAGAGGATGTGAAACTGATATCATTTACAAAATTTTACACCGACTACATAGAGGATATGAGACCGATATATTTTAAATTGGACATTAATTGATTAAAGGTAAGATTGTTTTTTATTATTAAAATATTCTGTTTTATTTATCTAGATTTTATAAATTAAAACATATTCAATAAACAGAATAAAATGACCGTAGTATGAATTAATAGTTATTTTCTCAAGAAGAAACATATTTTCTCTTTTAACCAATACATGGTTCCAAGCAACATTTTATCTGTATGGACGTTTGTAGTGAACCAAGCAACATTTTATCTCTATGGACGTTTGTAGTGAACCAAACAACATTTTATCTGTATGGACGTTTGTAGTGAACC